>VMDO01004239.1:0-128560 GCA_007922755.1 Pedetes capensis
TAAAGGCAAATTCTTCTTGGCAGTCTCTACTAACCTCCCTCGCAATTCCAGACAAAAGGGAGGGGGAAGAGGAGCACAACCTGAGTGGGGCTGATATTCTTATTTGTTTATGTATTTTTTGGTAGTGCTGGGGATTGAATCCAGGGTCTTGCACCGGTTGTTTGCTCAAGAGCTCCACCACTAAGCCACACCCCTGGCCTTCTTGCTTCCTGATCTAGCTGTAGTTCATTTCCCCACCGAGACCTGAGCTCTCCAGCACTAGCTATGGAATTACCTCCCCCCTTTCCCCAGCCAAGAGTAGCAGGGTTGGGAGCAAAGCTACACAGCTCCTGGTGAACGGGAAGCAAAGAGAGACAAAACGGGGCGGATCCTAATCCCGCTCAAGGCACGCCCCCAATGAACTAACTTCTTTCCAGTAGGTCCTAACATTTAATGGGTCCACCGCCTCCCAAATCATCAGACCTTTGATCACATTTTTGGATTCTTATGTCAGTCGAGTTATTTAAAACAATATGTTCATTTCCAGAGAATAATCGCTTTCCAAGCTTTCTAAAAGGTTAGGAAAAACAAATAAAAAGCCCCCATCCTCCACCCCCAAAATAAAAACCACCAGTTGCTGGACGCGGTTTCCAGGCCTGTCATCCCCCTGCTACTCAGGAGGCTGAGGCAGGAGGATTGCTTGAGTCCAGGAGCCGCGGCTGGCCTGGGAAACACAGCGAAAATCCCCCAAACCCACCAGGGTAACCGTTCTTTCTAAACCAACACTAGAACTTTGGTGTCTATTATCACTTTTGTTTTCCAAAGAATAAATTATGGTCCTTATCACAGCCTGGAGCTTTCTCCTGGCTCAGGAGCGCACCCTTCAGCGAGGGAAAGAATCCACCGCGTGTCTCTCTCGCCCTCTTGTGGTGAGAAGGAAGCAGTGTCCGGAGGGAGCTGGGGGCAGCTGCGGTTTTCTGTTGATACAGAAATTCGCAAGGTCATTCCGGGGGAACATTTAGATTCAATATTTTAATGACTATGCCTGTGTCATGGGATCACTTGAGTAAAAGGGGACCAAGAGCCCTGTTCCTCCATTTTTCAGGGCTTCAGACAATAATAAGCAGGACTCGCTCTGTGCGTGGAGAGAACGGGGTATATCAGATCCATTTATGCTATGAAGGACAGCAGTGACCACTCTTCGAAATAAAACACCCTTTTAGCCGGGCGCATAGGTCTGTAATTCCAGCCATTCTGGAGGCTGAGGCAGGAGGACCGTGAGTTGGAGGCCAGAAGCCAACTAAGCAACTTAGCAGGAGGACTCTGTCTCAAAATGAAAAAGTAAAAAAGGGGCTGGCGGTGCAGCTCAGTAAGAGAGTGCTTGCAAAGCATTCTTTAAAGGGTGTGGCGTGTGTGTGTGTGTTTGCCATACTCAGGGCGTTGACTCCAGGGCCTCACACATACTTTGCACGTGTTTTACCACTGGGCTGCACCCGAAGCCCAATTTTTATCTTTAGACAGGGTCTTATTAAGTTCCGCAGGCTCTCTATGGCCTTGAACTCGCCATCCTCCTGCCTCCGCCTCCCCAGTCAGGAGGATTAGAGTTACGTGTCACCGTGCCTGGCCTAGTCCTTGGTTTTTAATATTTTCCATAGAAATAAGCAACTAAACAGAGCTACATTAGGCAATGTCCTAATCTCTAAGATCTAAACATGCGAGTTGTTTCTCCAAATCCAAAAACTGTGTTGACCAACTTCAACTTTAAAAAATTAACAAGAGATCTCCAAACACAAATTAAGCCAAGATCTCCTTCCCTGACCCATATGACACCAAAGGGTGGCTGACAGAATTTTTCCCTGTGACTGAGCATGCTCACATTGAATTGACATGGACTTCTGCCTCATCCTCCAGCTTTACATTGGTTACCTGTCTACGCTGGGCAAATTTATCCAGTAGTTCCTCTGTATGTCAAGAGCTACGTGAGACCACATCCTCCACCCGTGGCATCCATGTCTGATTTCACAGCTGAGCAAATGAAGACTCAGTTAAATGTCTTCCCCAGGTCACACAGCTGCCCTGGGACTCTGGGCTCTGGACACTGAATTCCGCTGCAGAGACTGGGAAGCCGTGAGGGGCCACCGTACTCTGTGGTAAATGGTGGTTCCTTTCTCCTCAAACAGGATGTTGCAAGAAATCATGAGAAGCAAGGAGAGGAGAGAGGAGGGGAGGGAAGGGGAAAATTAGGGCTGTTTCTGAGGCGATTGAATCATTGGCACCTCCAAACCTCTCCCAGTTCCTGTGAGCCCAAAGGAAGGACTTCTGGGATTGAGATTTGGGACCCTTCCTGGACTTCAGTTCTCTTTTGCAGGAAGCAGCCTGCCTTGGTAGCTGTCCGTGACTGGTCTTCCCAATGTCTGATCTTATTTGCAGTCTTCCTTTCCAATCATGGCTCTCTCCTGTGGGAAATGCTCTCTGGGAAATCTCTGACCCTGACTCTCAACCTGCATTAAACGTAAAAACAGGAGCGACTAGGAATCACCACCTGCGCATCAGCCTGGCGCTCCCACTGAGGTAGGTGAGACAGGCGTGGGAAAAACAAGAGCCCCAAACCAGAGAGCTGTATTGCAGCAAAGATAGGAGACCACCCCAAACCAGCCGGGACCAACATGGACCATGGAGGCAACCAAGAACTGTCCTTTGCTTCATTATAATCACATTTTCATATCATTAGCCTTGCAAAACTGCCTGTTCCCATCATGCATCTGATGCCATGCCATATCTGCCAACCCTCTATAAGAACAAAGAAGAGAGCCAGCACGGTGGCGCACGCCTGTAATCCCAGCGGCTCGGGAGGCCAAGGCAGGAGGATTGCAGGTTCAAGACCAGAGGCAGTCTGCATAACTTAGCGAGACCCTGTCTCAAAAAAGTACAAAAATGGGCTGGGGGTGCAGCTCAGTGGTCCAGCACTTGCAGAGCATGCAGGTGCGAGGCCCTGGGTTCAACCCCCAGTACCGCCAAAAAAAAAAAAAAAGAAAAGAAAAGAGAGGAATAACCCTACCGCGGGAGAACATTCTGACCCATTACTGGAATTCTCCATCTTTTCCCCTCTGTAACTCCTGAATTACCCATCCTTCCATTAAAGTTTGCCCATAAAGCAAGCTGCCCCGAACCCCAGCCACGTGACTCTCTCAAGCAGCCTGCACTCACACCTGCGGTGTGTACTTTTTCTCTGAAATAAAACTTCCTCCAAACTCCTTACCTTGTCTCAAATGTGGATTCTTTCTCTGATGGTGACAAGAACCTGGAAGCACTGGGCAGACGTCTCAATCTGGCCTCTCTGTATCCGAGGCCACCCCGGCCTTCACCACCCACCAGTCAGGGAAGCACCTTCCAAGGAAGGGACACCAGGTGGCCCCTGGATCTGTAACAGGTTTTATTTCAAGGACCATGGACTGGAAAGCCACCAATCACTAAAAAGCTAGAGATAACTTCATCTTCCAGACCAAGACCAAGGCAGGGGGCCATGACGTCCCTGGGCCCTGTCCTCTGGGTGGACGCGAGTGAGTGAGTGAGTCTACCCTATCCCCACCTCTCCACCTGACCTTCCTCCCGTTAGCTGTCCTGCTTCTTTGGGTCACACTGCACAGTACGTTTTGCCCTGGATGCAGGAGAGACAGTGGGACACAGCTAAATGAGCCCTGGGCTGGGAGTCACCTTGACACCTGCTCTTGATCTGGATTTAGGCCTCTTTTAGCCTCTTGGGCTGCAGAATCCTCAGTTACCAGATGAACTGGTGGGGAAAATGGCTTCGCAATTCCCATGGGTTGTCAAACTCGAAGCTTCTTTTGCACAGGTTGCTCACACTGTACGGGAGGAGTCGCTGGCTATTAAAGTGAGGTTTTGTTTTTGGTTCCTGCAGAGGCTCCAAGTCCTAGTTCAGAGGCTCTCACACTTCAGCAGGCATCAGAATCATGTGGAGGGCTTACTGAAACGGATGGGCGCTGTCTGCAGGGTTTCTGATTCAGCAGGTTTGACATAGGTCCTGAGTATGTGCATTTCTAGTAAGTTCCCAGGGCATTCAGATGTTGCTGATTGGGGACCACACTTCGAGAGCCTTTGGTCTAGATCTAGACAGGAGGCACCAAGTTCCTCCAGTTCCCCAAGATACACCAAGAGATTATAACCTGCTCTGCCAGCAACAGGTGTCTCTTACAGAGACACCAGAACCTATACCTGCTGACAGATTCCTCAACAGCCTATTTCCTGGGGTGAGTTTCGTGGAGAAGTAAACAATGCTACCTAATATTTATAGAGTGCTTTACAGTTTCCAAAGCGTCTTGCACGACTCCATTTGCTCCTCCTGGCAACTCTATGATATGGACAGGGAGGAGAAAATTTCAGTCTCCAGTGGGCAAATATTTGCTCAGTCTCCCAGCTGAAATGAAATGCAGTGGGGACCCTGGCCTCACCCAGGGCTTCTGAGTCCTCTGTGTTCTTCGTATTTTACTAAGCTGCCCTTGAATGTCCTGCGTTATTGGGGCATTATTTCTAATCAAATAATTACTTCTTCAAAGTGCTAATTAGGGATCCTTTAAATAGCACCAACAATTCTCACCTCCCCAAATAATGTCACTTAGGTGATGTTGTCAGACTCTTTCTGCAACATCTTTTCAGGCATTGCCCCTACTCTCTGAGATCTAAACATGTGGGTTCTTTCCACAAGTCCACACACTGTTTTGACCAACTTTAAAAAGCAAACAAATAGGCTGGTGTGCAGGCGCACATCTTTAATCCCAGTGACTCGGAAGGCTGAGGCAGGAGGATCGCAGGTTGCAGGCCAGAGGCAGCCTGTATAATTTAGCAAGACCCTGACTCAAAGTAAAACATAAAAAGTGGGCCAGGGGTGCCGCTCAGTGGTGAAGCACTTGCAAAATATGCGCAAGGCCTTGGTTTCCACTCCCAAATACCACAAAAAAGAAAAAGAAAAAGGAACAAACAAGAGACTTCCAGACATAATTTAAGCCAAGATCCTCTCCTTTCCTGACCCATATGACACCAACGATGGGTGACAGGACTTTTCCCTATAACTGGGGTCCGTGTGAGAGGCCACTGTTCCTGTCTTTCAAGCTGAATGCTCTGGTGCAGCTATGGGGAATTCAGTCTTGTTTATTAGGCTAGAGAAACACACACACACACAGAGCAATCACCTATCACCTGAAATATCTTCAGGACTAATCAGCTATTTTGCAATGATCTAACTGTGCTTATTGTGGGAGAAGGACCTGGCAATCCACTCCCCAGGCAATCCCGAAATGGTCAGCCATTGAAAACCCTAAAAGGGTTGCTATGAGTTGGACACGACTCGACAGCACCTAACAACAACAACAACTGTGATTATTAAGTTGTGAAACACTGAGTCTTGGAATAGGAACTTTGGAAAGAGAGATTAAAAATCTTGTTCATCCATGCCAAAATTCTCACCTCGTCCCAGGGCCCTGTACCCCTCATTGATGATGCCGAGAGGCAGGGTAAGGTGTAAGGGGTAAGTTGGGACAGGTTGGGATCCTCCAGGCACAAGGCACTGACAGAGTTGGGCTTTTCTGGTCTGCCCATGTCCCATTTTCCTGAGAGAAGAATCTATGGGGCAAGGAAAGGAGTGATGTTGTTGCCCTCAGGCCCCCTGGCTGACATGAAAAAATTGACAGTTTCTAGCATCAGCTGAACAAGGAAGGGCAAAGGCTAGACTGACATGTGGACAGGGTGTGCATGCAGCGTGAGCAACAGGGGCCAAAATGAAAGCTTCCAAAAGTCCCTCTGTAGGCAGATTTCCATTGCTGAGACAAAATACCTAAGATCAACGGCTCCAAGGAGGGAAAGTTTCTTTTGGCTCATGGTCTCAGAGGCTCTGTCCGTGGTTGCCTGGCCCTGTGCCTTCGGGCCTGAAGTGAGGCAGTAAGTCATGGAGGAAGTTCATGGTGGAGCAAAACTGTTCAGCTCATAGTGGCTAAGAAGCAGAGAGAGAGACAGCGGGGACTGGGGTCCTAATATCCCCTTCAAGGGCATGCCCCCTAGGACCTACTTCCTTTTACTATACTCCCACCCTTAAAGGTTCCACCACTTCCCAATAGCATCACAGGGTGGCCACCAAGCCTCCCACACATGGCTTTTGGGGGCTATTTAAGATACAAGCCTTGCCAAGGTGATAGAATGAGGTGCAGCGAACTGATGGAGAGCCACCGGGAGCAGTTGAATGGGTATTTTCCCTTGATATCTCCCTGGTTTAGATTTTGCGCCCATCAGCCCATTGCCTTCTCATCTAAGTTTGCTTGCTTACCTTCAGAAGTGGTGATGCCTCTTCAGTTATTGCACTGGTTTTAAATGTTGATCACTGACTTCTGAGTTAATGGTCCAAAAATGATGGCGTTCTGCCTAGAGATCTCCTGGTCCCATGTCTACTCAGAGCATTTCTCCCTGAGGACTAAATGATGGACCAGGGTGGGGAAAGGGATAAGCTTTGAAATTAAAGCTCCACCTGACCCCTGTCAAAGCCATTGCTAGTCTGTGACTCCTAAAGGGATTTTGTTTATTTTTTTTTCCAAGACAACAATGAACTTAATGGAGTTGGTTTTTGGTAATACTCTTGGTCTTAAAGTCTTTAACCCTTCCTAAGACTCTGTTTTCTCATTTTAATAATTAGAATAAGGTAACAAGTTCACAAGATTATTGTTGATGTTGTTGGGTGCTGTGGAGTTGGGTCTGACTCATGGTGACTCTATATACAACAGAATGAAACACTCCCTGACGCTGTGCCACGCTCTTGATCGTTTGAGCCCAATATTGGAGCCAGTATGTTGCTTCTCGTTTTGAGTATTGCCACATCAGCAAAAGGAGGTTTCAAGGGATTTACTCCATTCCCATCATTAAAGTCAACTCTACTTTGAGGAGGCAACTCTTCCACAGTCATTTCTTGAATGCCTTCCAGCATCAGAGACTCATTTTCCAGCACTGTATTTGACATTGCTTCTCCGCTATTCATAGGGTTTTCAGTGGCTAATTGTTTCGAGAGTGGGCTGTTGGGTCCTCCTCCCTAGTCCGTCTTAGTCTGGAAGTTCAGCTGAAACCTGCCTGCCATGGATGGCTCTGCTGGTATCTAAGATACTGGTGGCATAGCTTTCACCCTTACAGCAACATGCAAGCCTGCACAGGATGTCAAACTGACAGACACATGTGGGACAAACAGACTCTGTATATAAAGCATGGAACACAATGCCCATCACAGAGTAATCCCCCTGCATGTGGCTATCATTTTTGTTACCTGGTGAGGGAAAACTGGAATTTGAGGCTACTGACCAGGAGCTACATGTTGCCTAGGTTGTATGATCTGGGAAGCGACATCAAACTATTTTCCCAACTCAGTACATACTATATTTCCACCTCAGTTTTCTCATCTGTCAAGTGGAGATGAAGATGACAAATCCTACCTTCCAGGAACACTGCAAGGTCCAAACAAACTATCTCATGAGAAATCCTTTCCTAAGCTTGTAAAGACTAGTCATTGGTATTGTAAGAGGCAAGTGTCTAAGGCAGACCATGAGCAGGAAAAGGAGGAAAAGCAGGAATAGATGAGAATTTGCTGAATACAGATGTCTCTTACTTACAATTGTGCCCACAGGCTACCATGTTGTTGTCGTTGTTAGGTGCTGTTGAGTCGAGTCGACTCAGAGCAATCATATGTACAACAGATTGAAACACTTCCCGATTCTGTGCTAGGCACATATTCTTATTTATATTTAAGCCCATTGTTGCAGCCACTGTGTCAATCCATCTGGTGGAGGGTTTTCCTTTTTTTTCGCTGACCTGCCACTCTCCCAAACATGATGTCTTTCTCCAGGGATTGGTCCCTAAGGCTACCATAGGTATCTTTAAAATGTCCAGCTCCCAAAACACAGTTGTATCACTGGGACTTGGTGTGTCCCACAGGCAACACTGTAATATGACTTATCATGATGAGATCATCTTGACTCCCTGCTCAGGTTCTCTGGATTGTTGAGAACAACACTCAGATAATTCCTAATGCTCCCAGCCTTTCTGATGCAAGGCCACTGGGGTGCAGGGCCCTCACCTCTGCTTCAGGACAGTCCATCCCTATCCTCAGCTCATCGGCACTGGAGAGATTTGAGAGAAGAGCAATTGCCCTCCAGCTTCTTCTAGTCCACCAGGAAGAGGCCCAGCAAGAAAGTGATCTATCAGCAAAATATGTGGGCATTTGCCGTCCTCCCCAGAGCTGACCTTTGAACACACAAGAAAAATGAATAAACACAAAAGAGTGAGGTTATTGCAAGGTTCATTAGGTTTTAAAGTAATGGAAGTCACACATGTGGGCTGGAGTCAGATACCCTCTTTGTTCCTCCTCTTGCCACGGGCACCTCTCTAATAATGTTATGAGCTCAGGCTGGAATGTCAGCTTAAACTCGGGTGTCAGGGGCACAACCAACCACAACCCAGTGTGAGCGTCCTTTTTATAAATTTGATTGATTGAATGTTCCAATTTACTCTCTACTTCCTGAGGCCCTTGGGTTAAAACAACATGATGTAATGCAGTAAAGGCCCGTAAAAAATACATTCTTTGCTTCCAGGAGAACAAGGCCAATTGAATCTACCCAAAGCATATTTAAACTGTGCTAACCAGACTAAATAGCGTCTCACCTGTCTTGGTGTCCACACATCCAATTAAGAGGTCTCTTAGTGGTCCAATGTCATGTACACGCAAACTACTTGAGGAACTACCAAGCACGCCTGGGAACTAAAAGGTAGCAATAACAGGGAGTGTTAAGGAGGCTCCTGAATAATTGTGAAGCAGATTAAGTCAAGGATTAAAGAAGTTTAGTCTTCAATGATTAATTCTAAAAGCCGGGGCGCAGTGGTGCACACCTGTAATCCCAGTGACTTGGGAGGTGGAGGCAGGAGAATGGCAAGTTCGAGACCAGAGGCAGTCTACCTAATTTAGCAGGACCCTGTCTCAAAAAAGTAAAAAAGAAATGGGCTGAGGGTGCAGCTCAGTGGTCCAGCACTTGCAAAGCATGCAAGTGCAACCTCCTGGGTTCAACCCTCCATACCGGAAAAAAAAAATTCTAATTCCATACCCCCTGCCAAGAGTGGGGGTATAAGAACTTCATAGTGTTCTTGAGGACATAAACCAGGAAAGGAGCCAGAGAGAAGTTGGTACTTGACTTGGGCCTGAAAGCAAAGACAGGCCTTGGTAGATGAAAAAGAGAGAAATGAAGGAAAGCTGGCGAATGGAACCACACCCACAAAGGCAGGTAGGTGAGGTAAGTGTGGCAGGCAGGCACTCAATGACTCTTCACAGAACAGGTCCCATGCAGCAGGAAGTACACCAGAGGCCGGGATGTGTCAGTGAACACAAATTGCTCCTGGAACTTACATTTTCTTGGAGAGAGAAAAAAAAAATTTTAAGGTAAAAAGTAGATGAGTGACAGATGGAGGCTCCAGATGGTAACAGCAATACCCAAGCCCCCACAGTACAGCAAACTGACAGATGTATGGGGGCGGGAAGCAACTCCATGATAGATAAATGGAGAAACGATTGAGGTTGTCCAAGATTTTGCTATACTTGGTTCTACAGTCAACACCCATGGAAGCAGCAGTCAAGAAATCAAAAGACGCATTGCACTGGGAAAAGGTGTTGCAAAAGACCTCTTTAAAGTGTTGAAAAGTAAAGATGTCACATTGAAGATGAAGGTGAGCCTGACTCATGCCATGATATTTTCACTTGTAGCATATGGTTGTGAAAGCTGAATATTGAATAAGGGAGACAGGAAAAAAATGGATGCTTTTGAATTACGATGCTGGAGACGATTATTGAGTATACCATGGACTGCCAAGAGAACCAACAGACCTGTCCTAGAAGAAGTGCAACCAGAGTGCTCCTTGGAAGCAAGGATGGCTAGACTGCATCTTACATATTTTGGACATGTAGTCAGGAGGGACAAATCCTTGGAGAAGGACATTGTGTTTAGGAGAGTGGCAGATCAACAACAACAACAACAACAACAACAAAAGGAAAATCCTCAACTAGATGGATTGACACAATGGCTACAACAATGGCCTTAAAGATAAGTAAGATCATGTCCCTGGCACAGAATCAGAGACTGTTTCATTCAGTTGTACATAGAGTTGCTATGAGTTGAACTGTACTCCGCAGCACCTAACAACAACAGATGGTAACAAGCGCTGTGGAGATAAATACAGGTGGGGAGTTAGTGAAGGGGTCTGAGTGAATGAAAATAAGGTCCTTTTCAAAGTAGTGACAAGGGAATGCCACTTTGATAAAGTGACTGCTTTAGTGAGACCTATAGTGAGATTATGCATTCTCAACAGGGAAACATCATCCCCAGGGGGTAATATTCATTCTTAGAGGATGAGAGTTCTTACTCTTACAATGTCACTGTGCAGATATAGATGCAGTAGGTAAACATATAATTGTGGTATTAAATTTCCTTGCTCTTGGCAAGGGAAATTTTAAAAAATTGAAAAATGTTGAGTTAGAGAAATGTTGTTGTTGTTGTTGTTGTTGTTGTTGTTGTTGTTGTTTTTAGATGCTGTTGAGTCAGGTCCAACTCATAGTGATCCTATGTACAATAGAACAAAACACTCCCCAGCACTGTGTCATGCCCGGGACTATAGTCAGTTCTTCTCTGCTATTCATAGACTTTTCAATGGCTGATTGTTTCAGAAGTGGGTTGCCAGGTCCTTCTCCCTAGCCTACAGCACCCGATGTTCCCAGATGGTCCCGCATCCAAGGGCTGACCAAGCCAACTCTGCTTAGCTTCTGAGATCAGGCAGGTTCGGATATCAAGGAGCTATGGAAACAGGAGGTCAAAAGGGCTACAATGTGGTGAGCAGCACAATAATAGATGGACAGAAAAAATATTGGGCCTTGTTCTTATAGATCATTATAAGCACTTGGCTTTTCCTCTGAGTAAAATTGATGATTGCAGGGTTTTCAAGAGAGGAGGGATGTGGCATAGCATATGAAAGACTCCCTCTAGCTGCTGTGTTCTGTGTAGCCTATAGAGAGACCAGTAGGAGGTTATTGCTGTAGTCCAGATGGGAGATGAAGGTAATTGGTTGAGGGTGGAGGAGGTGGCAGTGGTAAGAAGTGGTGAACTCTGGATTTACAGAAAGCCCTCCACATCCATTGATTAAACTAACCGTGAATTGAAAATATTAGAAAAACAATTACAGTACATCTGTGCTGAACATGTACAGACCTTTTTTTATTAGAAATTTTTAATGTACATCTTAATGTGATTCATTTTGACATGCTTTTCACTGTGACATTTCCATATATGCATTTTGTTGTACATTATTCATATAGGTTCCCCCTTACCCTCCCCTATGCTTCCCCCACTCCCACCCTTCCCATCTAAGTTTCCCATCTAAGCCTTCTCTATCTTTTACTTAGTAGTATTTTTCTATATGTCCTTGGGTTCCAGTTCTGTTTAAGATAGAAACTTTTCCTGTAGTGGTCTTTGTTTTTATCTTGTTAGAACAATTACATGCGATTTCTAGTCCATTTATATTGACATCATTCTTATTATCTTCCCCCCATATTGTTCCTATTGTTAAGCATTACAGCATAACAACTATTTGCATAGCATTTATATTGTATAAGGTATTATAACTAATCTGGAGATGATTTAAAGTATACAGAAAGGTATGCATAAGTTATATGCAAATGGACTTGAGCATCTGCAGATTTTGGTGTCTGCAGGGGGTCCCAGAAGCAATGTCCATGGATACTGAGGGATGAATACTTTTTTGTAGATAACAATGACAGGATATACATGTGAGGGGTGAGAGAAAGAGAAGAGTTGAGTATTACTCCAAATTTTGGCCAGAAAAACCAAAAGGATGGAGTTGCCATTGACTTAGAAGGGAGCCACTGGGAAAAGAGTAAGGAGAGGATGTCAGGAGCTTAAGTTTGCTATGTGAAGTTGGAGATGTCTGTTAGATATCCAAGTGCAGAAGTGAAATATAGGAGGCTGGAGTTCAGAGGAGAGACCCAGGCTGAAAACATGAATACTGGCATTGGACATGATAGCAATGATATCAAGTTGCTTGACTGGTAGGTGCTGTAGAGTCGTGTCTGACTCAAAGCCACTCTCATAGGGTTTTCAATGGCTGGTTGTTTCAGGATTGCCTCTGGAGTAGATTGCCACATCCTTCTCCCATTTTTGTGGTGCTGGGAATCAAACTCCAGAACTCAGAGACTGCAGAGCAGAGCTCTACCAACTGAGCTAAATCCTAGCCCAATGATATTAAGTAGGGGGCAGGACAAGAGAAGCACAAACAGAGTAGTCAAAAGAAAAACTAATAAAATGGAAGGTCCAAACATATCAACAATCATATTAAACATTCATGCACTAAACACTACAATTAAAAGCCAGAGAATATTAGAATGGGGTTTATATATATTTTTTCCCTAAAATAAATGTAATTTAAATACAGAAACACACAAGCTAAAAGTAAATAGTTGGGCAAATACAAAAATACAAAATTGCCAGGTCCAGATCCACTCATGATGGGTAGACAGAGTCCCCACATGAGGAAGAGTATCTTTAATAAAGGCATTGGAAGGAAAATCCACCGAAAGGGGAGGAGTACTCCTAGCTAGGAGGGAAAGTCTGCCGAGAGGGGAATAGTACCTCCAAAAAGGTCTCTTCATGGAAAAGTACATGGAACCCCCTCTTTTCTTAAATTTTTATTGGTCAGTATTGTAGATTTCTAGAAATATTAATGAAAAATAATCTTCTGGCTCTGTGGGCAATGCTAATTCAGATTGGGAGTTGACAAGCCTCCGCCTTTCTTGCATGGAAATCCCTGAATGATTTCCAACAGCGTAAACTCCTTAAACAAAAGCCTTTGTACCGACAGCTCTACAGTACGCAAAAGCACCCATTCTTCATAACAGACTCAATGGGGTGACACACAGGTGGCAGTTAACCGCCCTAAATTCCTGCATAAAGATTAAGAATAGTCAATTGTTACAGGAAATGCAGATACTCAGGTTGTCTTGGTTTATTTCTTTAAAATAATCACACTTTGTCTCTGAGTTCCTCTTCCACTTTGATTGATTACCACCTGACACTCATGTGACAATTGATCAGGTGATTCCATCATTGCAATCGACTTCCTTGTCTTTTCTGACCTTTCATAAGATTTAATGAATGGTAATTCTTATAAAAAGGCTGGATAATCTGGAAATAAATGGAACAAGATCACACTGCCTCTGAGCTGCTGTGTTTGTTACTCATCACCGACTCCTCATCCACCTTCCACCTTCGGGAAACCGTGGATTTTGTCTAGGCTGCAGCTGGTCTGTGGCACAAAATACAAAATACAAAAATAAGTAAGAAGGCTAAACTGGGCATGGTGGCACACGCCTGTAATCCCAGCAGCTCGGGAGGCAGAGGCAGGAGGATTGCAAGTTCGAGACCAGAGGCAGTCTGCGTAACTTAGTGAGACCCTGTCTCAAAAAGTAAAAAAAAATGGGCTGGGGGCGCAGCTCAGTGGTCTGGCATTTGCAAAGCATGCAAGCGTGAGGCCCTGAGTTCAAACCCCAGTGTTGCAAAATTTAAAAAATAAATAAATAAATAAATAAGAAGGCTATAGTGACTACAGTAATACTAGATAAAATAGACTTTGGACCAGAAAATATTCCCAGAGATGAAGAGAGAAGTTTCATTATGATTAAATTGTGCCTTCATCAGGCAAATATAGCAGCCACAAATATGTACATATCTAATAACAGAGGTTCAAAATACATGAAAAAATATTAATATAATTAGAGAAAGACATGGCTCCACGATTATAGAGATTTTTAATATCTCTCTCCACAATTGATAGTAAAACTAGGCAAAGATCAGAAAATACATAGATCTGAACACTAGTGACTACCTTTTTAGAATACTACGCCTGACAAAGAGAAAACATGTATTCTTTTCAAGTGTACCATATGTATATGGCATGTTTTCCAAAAGTGATTACATGCTGAATTATTTAAAAAAAAAGCCCCAATCATAAAAAACATGTTATCTGACAATAATGGAGTTAAATGAACAATTAATAACAATAAGATGATTAGAAAACCTCCAAACATTTGAAAATTAAACACACTTCTTGAGCCAGGCACGGTGGTGCATGCCTATAATCCCAGCGACGTGGGAGACAGAGGCAGGAGGATCACAAGTTTGAGACCAGAAGCAGTCTGCATAATTTAGCGAGACCCTGTCTCAAAAAGTAAAAAAATAAAATAAAATAAAAAATAAAAAATAAATGGGCTAGGGGTGCAGCTCAGTGGTACAGCACTTGCAAAGCATGCAAGTGCAAGGCCCTCGGTTCAACCTCTAGTACCGCCAAAAAACAAACAACCCCCCACACACACTTCTCAATAATCTGTGGGTCGAAAGAGCAAAGCATAAAGGAACTTCACGCTGAATGACAATAAAAATAAAATATATTAAAATTTGTGGAGTACAATCAAAGCAATGCTACCTGGAAATATACAGATAATAATGTTTTAATTTAGAAACTAAATTCCCAAGAGCTGGGGACATAGCTCAGTGGTGGACCATTTACCGAGCATGTGCAAAGATCTGGGTTTGATCCCCAGTACAGGAAAAAAAAAAAAAAAAAAGAAAGAAAGAAAGAAAGAAAGAAATTAACTCTAGGTATTTAGCATAGCTCATCCTATTTTGTATTTCAAGAATTCTTGACCTCCTAATACCACCTCTATACGGGAGACTTCGCTGAATCACTGAAGCTCTGCAAGCTTGCTGCAAAGTTGTACCTACATCAAACCATGAGGAGCCACGCCTCCGCCCAGCAGGCTCTTTGGATTGCAGGAGAACTCAGGACAGAAGGCAGTTCTCCAACCCCAAAACTGCAGGTTTGTTTGGGCATGGATTTCTGAAAGGGTGGTGAATAAAGGGCATGAAATATAGTAGGTTTCTGCAAAATCCAAAAATGTTAAACACCACCATCCTAAATAAACTTCAAATAAAAAGATGACAAAGTAAGCCTCTGAAAACTAGAAGGGTTTTTTTAACCCACCTCTAGCAGATACATCATCACAGTCTTTTGGTTTTAGCTCCAACTCTGATCCAGTTTTCTAGATAAATAAACCCTCGGAAGACATGATCCTGTAGCTCCACTTGAGCTGACCTCATGTGACGTCAATAGAAGGTCTGGCAGCATAAGGACTTCAGAAGTGAGACCGGAGCTAGTGTTTGATCAGGCGCCACCAAGCCTCCATGATGGGCCTGTGATTCTGGAAGAAAAACAGGGCCTCGGCCACAGTTCTGCTCAAGTGTCATTGTCGAAAGCCATTTGCCAAAGGCATGGATAGTTTCTAATTACAAGACATCATAAGAATAGTATTTCTCACTTCTCTCCTTAAGGACAGAAGGAGTCAGTGGTGAAGTTCATGTCACTTTCGATACCAGAACCTTCACTTCTCAGCTGCCTGTGGGTCTCCACATGTGCTTCTCTTCCCTGAACTTATTCCTTGGTTAACTCAGAGTGTAACCCATCACCACCCCAAGCTACAGAGACGTTTCTCCATCCAGACCACACTCAAACCACGACCACCCTTGAGGGTGTTCAAGGAGCCCCCACTTCCCTCTGTGTTCTCTCTGGGGCTTAGTGACCTTTACAACCTGCAAGCTCTTCGTTTTGTCAAACCTACACATTTAATAGAATTTAAATTTTCCCTGCCCACAGCCATACCATTGTCCTGTTGATCCTGTTAGATATCGGAAGCTAAGCAGGGTCAGGCCTGGTTAGTACTCAGATGGGAGACCGCCTGGGAACACCAGGTGCTGTTGGCTTGGGAGAAGGACCTGGCAACCCACTCCCAAAAAACAATCAGCCATTGAAAACTCTGTGAATAGTAGAGAAGCATTGACAATAAGGTTTTGCCTGTTATACATAGGGTCGCTATGAGTAGGACACAGACTTGATGGCACCTAACAACAACAACAAAATTTTCCTGGCCCCTTCCACCATCCTTAGTTGAGGAAAAGGAGTCCAATGTCATTATTTCCTGTGGCATCCCTTTGTGTATCAGAAGACATGGCTGAACGTTATTTATTAATCCTTATGGGCCCTTTCCAAACTTAGTCACCAAAGTAGTTGTCCTGTGATTTCTTTCCTAGCCTGGGTATCACTTCTTTCTTGCAGTCTGGCATGGGATGCTGTACTGTCTGGTAAGGGTTTAAGTAAATCAGAAAAGTGACAATCCTCAGCTAAACTGTCACCCCTCAGCAATTCTAACCATCAGCAATATGAGCTATAATACTTTCCCCATGCCGCTGTAGGGGAGAGAAAAATGGTTTCCCTCACCCTTCTAGGTTCTTTGCCTAGGCTATGAACTGAATTAGCATAAGAGGAAAACCAGGAGAAAAGTCCTTTTGTACTATGTTCATATACACAAAATTGAGACTTGAAGAAGGGTCGGGCGATTGAAGCTTATACAGCATCCTCAGCTGGGAGAAGCGATTGGGCATTGGGATTTCCATCAGCTGTGAGGAAGGACACACAAGTTATGGGAGGGGGAGGGAATGTCTGGTTGTCTTGTTCTGCAGATAGTAAAAACTGGCTGGAGTAGCTCTCTTCCCCATACAGCTAATTTCACTAACATGGATTTCCTTTACAGATTTCAGTGTCTTTTTACAGAAGGACAACTTTTCAGAGCGACTTCCATGCCTGCGGTTTCTCAGAATAAGCAGCTTGAAATATGTCATGGACGTGCACCGTGGTGTGGCATATTCGGGTCTCCTATGGTCCCATCGCATGGCAGTGTGCCCTGCGCTCCAACATCACCCATCTCGATGGCTCTGGTCTGCAGAGCAGTGACGGGCAGGACTTGTGGCCAAGGATGGAAAGTGGGAAGGTGGGAGGGGGACCCCCACAGGTGACCAGGACTAATTCTGCATTTTCTGCCTTGTGTTCCAGGCAGGAGGAGGCTTCAGCAGCTGCCTTCATGCCTTCTCCTTCAGGAATGAATGCCCAGATCTTACCTTTGGTGAGAAGAAGCCCCCGCCACAGTGTCCACGCCTCCTCTACTCACAGGCCACGGCTGTCCCCCAGCTACAGGGCCAGCTTCATGGTCATCACCTCAGGTTCAGTAGGGAGTCTCCAGAGGTGACCTGGGAGGTCCTGGAAGAGCTTTTCAGTGACAGATCAGAGGCAGAACGTGTGGGCAGACCTGTCTCTTCTGGCTTCATCCGTGTCCACCTGGTCTCAGGCATCTGCAAAAGGAGACAAGATTGGTGCTGACAGTGAGAGGACCAGGCTGCCTGGCATGCCTGGCCCATGGGGAGTATCCTGCAGCCACCAAACCTGGTGGTAGGTGTGGCCAATACCACGAGGGTAGGAACTAGCCAAGCCAGGCAACCCTACGTACAAGGGTAGGAACAGGCCAGGAACTAGCCAAGGGCTACTCATTACCCCCACTCCACCGCCCACCCTGGGATTAATAAAGGGACTTCCTTTCCTCCACAAAAGAGTTCTTCCAAATATTCTGCTCCTGGCAGAGCAGCTGGAGATAAAGGGCTGCTTCCTGGAAAAAGGAAAGAGTGTTACCAAAGGCAGTGGGTTGGCCTCTAGTGAGTGCAAAGCAGATAAGCGCAGCCAGGAGATAAACAAACAAACAAATAAAAACCCCACAAAACAAACAAACAAATGCACTTGTAGGGCTGTGGGGACTTGCCAGTTGCTGTGATGCTGAAAGATATGCCACCTGCATTTCAGATACCAGCAGGGCCACCCATGGTGGACAGACTTCAGCTAAGCTTCCAGACTAAGACAGACTAGGGAGAAGGACCTGGAAGCCCACTCCTGTAACAATTAGACATTGAAAACCCTATGAATAGCAGAGAAGTACTGTCAAATACAGTGTCGGAAAATGAGCCCTCTGGGTTAAAAGGCATTCAAGAAACGACTGGGCATGTGTTGCTTCCTCAAAGTAGAGACCTTAATGACAAGAATGCAGTAAAGCCCTTTGGATCTCCTTTTGATGATATGGAATGACTCAGAATGAGAAAGAACCCAGTGGCTGCAAAAATGGGCTCAAATATAAAAAGATTGTGTGCATGGCACAGTGTATAGTGGTTCATTCTGTTGTACATAGGGTTACTATGAGTCGTATCTGACTTGATGGCACCCAACAAAAACAACAAGGAGATAAAAAAACAAAGGAAAAGTTATTACTTGCTGCAAGTAAGAAGAACACTAGAGAGAATGCTCAATGCTGTGTCTCCCTGGATAAACAAAGCTAGAGGCTCTTATTAGGGACACTCATACATATTCATGTGGGAACAAGACAAGTGTGTCCATTGTCACTATTCTTATCTGATAGAGTACTAGAAATTTTAAACAGAACAGTTAAGCAAGGAAAAGAAATAAAAAGGATACCAATAGGAAAGGAGGAAGTCAAATTATCCTTGTTTACAGATGACATCATTCTACGCATAGAAAGCCTGAAGATTCCACACAAGATGATAAAAACTGACAAACAAGTTCAGTAATTTAACATGCAAAAGTCAGTAGCTTTCCTATACCTTAATAATGAATTTGCTAAGAAAGAAATTTTGAAAGCAGTCCTATTCACAATAGTCACAAAGCAATCTAGAAATAAACTTAACTAAGGAAGTGACCTGCAGCTGTATCACTGTGGTGTCCGACCCCATCAGATTTCAGAAGCTAAGCAGGGTCAGACCTGGTTAGTACTTAGATGGGAGACTGCCTGGGAGCACCAGGCTTGAGAGAAGGACCCAGGAGCCCATTCCCCCCAAAAAACCAATCTGCCATTAAAATCCATATGAGCAGCAGAGAAATGCTGACAATAGTGTTTCACCTGTTGTACGTAGGGTCACTATGAGTCAGACAGCAACTTGATGGCACCTAACAACAACAACAACAATAAGGATGTGAAAGACTTCTATAACGAAAATTACAAAACACTGAAGAGAATCAGGCACAGTGGCGCATACCTGTAATCTCAGTGACTCGGGAGGCCAAGGCAAGAGGATTACAAGTTTGAGTCCAGACACAGCCTACATAATTTAGCAAGATCCTGACTCAAAATAAAAAGTAAAAAATGGCCTGGAGGCACAGCTCAATGGTGGAGCACTTGGAAAGCATGTGTGAGGTCCTGGGTTCAACCTGCCAGTACCAAAAAACAAACAAACAAACAACAAACAAACAAACAAACAAATCCTCTGAAGAAATAAACTGAAGAAGATAAAGGTGAAAAGGCCTCACATGTTCATGGACTGGAAGAATTAGCATTGTTAAAATGTCCATGCTACTCAAAGTGATAGTGTCATTTACCAAGATGATGATGAAGAAGAAACATCCTGAAACAGGAAGGGGAAAGAAAATGAAATGTTCCATTTGGAACATGTTAATTTTGATCAGCTGAATAGACTTCAATTTGGAGGTACTCAGTAGGCGATTTGGGAGAATAAAATATCTCACCCTAAATACATTTCTTTGGCATATTTTGAGTTGTTTATTCAGAGAAACTGCAGACCTCTGCAGACCCAGGAATAGCTGTGAGAAGCTGTTCTTTGGTAAAAACAAATCATATAGTTGTGAAAGCTGGACATTCAATAAGGGAGACAGGAAAAGAATTGATGCTTTTGAATTATGGTGCTGGAGATGAATATTGAATATACCATGGACTGCCAAAAGAACCAACAGTCTGCCCTAGAAGTGCAACCAGAGTGCTCCTTGGAAGCAAGGATGGCTAGACTATATCTGACATATTTTGTACATATTGTCAGGAGGTTTCAATCTCTGGAGAAGGATAGCAATGTTTGGGAGAGTGGCAAGCCAATGAAAAAAGAAGACCCTCAACTAGATGAATCGACACAGTGGCTGTAACAGCGGAGTGAAACATAAAAATGATCATGTGCCTGGCATGAGTGTTTCCTTCTGTTGTACACATGGTCCCTATAAGTCAGACTGGAGTTAATGGCACCTAACAACAGCAACATTAGTAAAACAGCAGGTGCAAGCCCAGCCTTTGCTATCGGGTAGCCCCCTTTTTGTTTAAGAAAGTTCTTTCCACAGGGAGAAGAAACTTGGGGCCTCCTGATCCGTGGCCCAGACAGAGATGGTCACAGGTGAGGGTTAGCGAGGAGACTTCATTTATACAACAAGGAAAGCCATGCTTGTTGTGTCCCTTTCCTGTTTCTTCCAGAAGCCCAAGCCCATGTCCTTTTATTAAGATCTATGTAAGGTGTGGCAATCTTGCCCCTCTTTGAATTTCATATTCCTGTGTTTATTAGGCATGAAATAAAATGTGTACATTCTTTTCTCTGTTATCTGTCTTGATTTCACAGGCTAGAATTCTTGAAACTTTCAGAGGGAAAAAACTAAATTTAAAATGTCCCTGTAGCATAAGTCTGACCTGGAAATATAAGTCAGGATGTACCACGGTCTTTAAAGCCAAGCAACTGAATGGAATCACTCCAAGAGAGAGTCTGGACTGGAAAGAGCACCATGACTGAGCCTTAAAGCACTACAAATGTTCACTGCATCAATAGTGGGCAAAGCCGGCCAAGAGGCCCAGGGAAAATGGTGCGTGTCCCTTAACAGTATCATCATCTTAATTGATGGATATCCATTTGTGAGGTCCTCCAATAACCCTGAAGCAAAAAAATCTTTTATTATTTGAGGTATTTGATTCAAAAGTTTAACTATGTTCTTATAGGAGCTAAAGTACCTTTCAAAATTACTAATATAACGTTGTTGGGTGCCATCGAGTCGGTATCCAACTCATAGCAATCCTACGTACAACAGATGAAACACTATTGTCAGTGCTTCTCTGTTGTTCTTAGGGTTTTCAATGGCAGATTGATTTTTGGGAGTGGGTTTCCAGGTCCTTCTCCCAAGCCTACAATATCTGGTGTTCCCAGCCAGTCTCCCATACAAGTACTAACCAGGCCCCAATATAACATTAGTCATGTAAAACTAGTTATCAAAATATTAAGAAATTTTTTAAGGCACTTAAAAATTCTAATCAGTTTTAAAAACTGCAACAAAATCAAATAAACTAGCATAACAGGAAAATTCTCTTCTCTTTTATAATATCATTGTTGTTAGTTAGGTGCCATTGAGTCGGTATCTGACTCATAGCAACTGTACCTATAACTGGCCAAACAGTCTTGTTAGTGCTTCTCTGCTGTTCATAGGGTTCTCAATGGTGGATTGATTTTTGGGAGTGGGTTGCCAGGTCCTTCTCCCAAGCCTACAGCACCTGGTATTCCCAGTTGTCCTCCCATCTAAGTACTAACCAGGCCCAACCCTGATTAACTTCTGAGATCTGATGGGATCGGATGCCACAGTGGTACAGCTGTAGGCCTTTTTATAATGTAGAGATCCTAAAAATTATAAAATCAAAAAATTTCATGAGATCATTCATGAAATACAGAAAAGGACCTGCAACGGTAATGAGATTGTGGGGTCTTATGTGAACCGACCAGGCACTGACCCGGGCTTAGGCAGGTGCTATAGTGATGTATCTCGGGCACCCGCCCAAATTGGGATGTACTGAGATTACATGAAACAGCATGTGTTTGTGACAACTTAGAATTTTTAAAAAAGTGAAATTTAACTTTTGGGGTGTTTTTTGACCCCACAATACCAGTTAAATTAAGGGAGGAGGAAAACCCGGAGCATATTGGTGACAGAAGCCATGTCTGGAGGATGCTTCATAAAGAAAGTGGGTCTGTGTTGTGACAAGGCAGAAGCAGTTTCTGCACGGGGGTGGGCAGCAAGCCATTTGGAGAAGTTAAGTGACTGGCAGATGAAGAGGAAGAGACGGCTCATCTGGAAGCAAGCCTGCTCGCCATGGGCTCCTCTCCCTCAAGACCCTCACAGAGGAGGGACCACTGGTTACTCCCAAGATGCTGTTGTTAGGCGCTGTAGAGTCAAGTCTGACTCATAATGACCCTATGTACAATAGAACAAAACAGTCCCCAACGCTGTGCCATGCCCCGGACTACAGTCAATATGCTTCTGCTATTTATAGAGTTTTCAATGGTTGATTATTTCTGGATTGCTTTGAGAGTGGATTACCACGTCCTTCTCCCAGTTTTGCAGCTCTGGGGATCCAACACAAGGCCTTGGAGAACACAGAGTGGCAATCTACCAACTGAGCCAACCTCCAGCACCCCCAAAGTGGAGGAAGGGAATTTCAAATCATTACTGCTCAACTGCTCATCTTATCTGGTGGTAGGGAAGATAGTTCACTTTTGTAAATACATTTATAAATATTGTCAGCCATGGATTTCTAGGATGATGTGAACTTATACTTGTTGGCATGTTTTTCATCATATTAGGAAATGATTTGGTTCAGACAAAAATTATTACTATTATTACTACTACTACTACTACTACTACTACTACTGTTGTTGTTGTTGTTGTTGTTGTTGTTGTTGAAACAAGTTCTCACCATGTAGCCTGGTCTGGCCAGGAACTTGCAATCTTCCCCTTCACATGGCCAGACTTGCCCATAAAATTTCCTTTGTTCTCTCCAATCCTAACCTCCTAGGGCAGTTCTTCCACATCCTAACATCCCCTAAAACTAAGACCCTCCCATCTTCTTCTTCTATTAACCAACTGAGTTTAGCCAAGATTGTGAGGTCAAAGCCCTAACCAATGGGTTGAGACCCAGTCATAGGGACTGCATTAGGAAATAAAAGACTGGATGGACCCTCCACATCTGTGCACTTGTTGGCTGACTAGACTCATGGCTTGCACCCTCTTTGCAAAGAGAAAATTCACCTTGCTAAGATAAAACTTAAAATCTTTAATTCTGTTGTGTCTTTATTATCAACATCAAACATATCTCCAACACAGGAAAGCCAAAGGGAACACAGACAAACCAAAGGACAGATCACCTTGAGCTTTGTGAACCATAAATTGATTTGGAGTGCTATTAAGAGTGTGGGTAACAGAGGGCATTTATGTACAGCTACACCAAGGGGGCCTGCAGCCATACCCCTTTGGCATCCAGTCCTGTCAGATCTCAGAAGCTAAGCAGGGTCAGGCCTGGTTAATGTTTGGATGGGAGACTGCGTGGGAACACCAGGTGCTGTAGGCTTAGGAGAAGGACCCGGCAGCCCACTCCCAAAAATCAATCCGCCATTGAAAACCCTATGAACAGCAGAGAAGCACTGACAATAGTGTTTCACCTGTTGTGTGTAGGGTCGCTATGAGTAGAACAGACTCGACAGCACCTAACACCACCACCACCACCACCAAGGGGAAGAATTCCCTCCCCTAGCAATGTCTCACCAAGATGTCTCAAAGCTGCCCCACCATTAATTCTCTCTCAAGTGGGCTTCCTCACAGGAGTGGGTTGTGACTCCCTGGCAGCCTCATGGGTATGACCAACCAGTTTCCCCCTTTTTCTCCTCTCCTTCTCTCTTCTGCTCTCCTCTCTAGCCTATTGTTTACCTTCGATGTATGCACCCCTCAGTGCAGTCTTGTGACCCTCCTTCCTCTAGATCCAGGAAGGAATGTTGCTACATTACAAGAAGCCTGACGGACTTGTATATTTCTGCCCACTCTGCCACCATGTTTGCAGGGCCAAGGACACCCCCCCCAATACACTCCACTGCCCAGGCATCCCAGATGTTTTGTGTCAACCTAGTAATCCTCAGGTCTAGCCCATGCCCAATCTTGAGGAATCATCTGCACAACAGCCACCATACCCAGCAGGCAAATATTCTTTTAACTTTAAAATATACAGACTTCACCATACAGTAAATATCTGTTTAATGCCTGACCTGCTCAGATTTTTTTCCTTGTACTGAGAATGTTTTAATGGTGGGTTGAAAAAGGTCACAGCTCCATTCTGTGGATTTAAGTGGCTAGTAAAGGGGCTCTTTGCAACCGTGACAATTCTCTTTGGAAGAGAGTAAAGGCTTTTAAAGGGCTGGGATTTTGCTCAGTTGGTAGAATGCCTCTCTGTGCTCTCTGAGGCCGTTGGTTCAATCCTCAGCACTGCAAAATGGGAGAAGAATGTGGCAGTCCACTCCTGAAGCAATCCCGAAATAACCGTTGAAAACCCTTTGAGGGTCACTGTGAGTTGGGTCCAACTCATCAGCACCTAATAACAACAAATTTACTGGCTATCTGAGCCTGGGCATGGTGGTGTATGTCTGTAATCCCAGCGACTTGGGAGGCAAAGGCAAGAGGATTGTAAGTGAGGGCAGAGGCAGCCTGCGTAATTTAGCGCGACCCTGTCTTAAAATAAAAAGTGAAAAATGAACTGGGAGAGTAGCTCAGTGGTAAATAACTTACAGAGCATGCATGAAGCCCTGGGTTCAACTCCTAGTACTGCAAATTAATTAATTAATTAACTTACTGATGATCTGATACACAAAGATGAAAACCAAGTGTTTAGGGTTGGGAGTATAGCTTAGTGGTAGAGCACATGCTTAGCATGCCTGAAGCCCCGGGTTCAATGCCAAGCACCCAAAACACAAAACCCAACTAAAACAGGAATCCTAAATGTTTGCTCACTGTGTTGTATTTTGTTTTGCTGATAGGTTCAGGGATCAGTTACAGGATAAATAGAAATCCTCAGGCTAGTGTTGATACCACAGTGAGAACCAGACTCATTTCAATGTGAGGAGACCACAGCAATTTCTAGAAAGAAAATCAGAATTATAACCATCCCCTGGCTTCTGAAGACAAGAGCAGGAAGTATGGATTTCCCCTGACATAGAATGGGCAGTTAGGCAGTGATTTTGGTTGTATAAATTATTATAATTTTATGGAAGAAAAATTGGAGATTAAAAAATAAAAGATAAAAAAATTCATCATCCTATCACTTAAAGGTAGTTGCTATTACCATTTTTCTATAAATAGATTTTGGAGCATAGGCTTGTGATATATATATATATATATAAATAACTATTGAGGCCAGGTGTGATGGTGCATGTCTGTAATCCCAGCACTCAGGAGGCTGAGGCAGGACAATGATGAGTTTAAGACCAGCCTGGATAACACTCTAGGAATACAGAAAAGAAGAAAGAGGAGGACGAAGGAAGAAGAAGAAGGAGGAGGAGGAGGAGGAGAAGAAGGGGAAGAAGAAGGGGAGGAGGCAGCAGCAGCAGTGGCAGCGGTGGAGGAGGAGGAGGAGGAAGAAGAAAAAGAAAAAGAAATAGGAAAAATGTCAGGATATAATCTATGGTTGCGTATAACTGTCATTACATATTAATTAAAATTCTTACTTTTTCTTTTCTTTCCTTTTACTTGTTTTTGGCTTTTTTGGTTTCTTTGGTTCTATAAAATGTTTAAGGAGATGGAAGTGTACGCAATACTGATTTGATAGTGGTATAATTGGTATACTACCTCACTTATTGCGCTGTATCCCATTAACATATATAAATAAAATACTACTAATAAAAATGAAATTTCTCAGATAATTTTATATAAGAAAGCTTCATGTTTGAGGTTTGAAGAGTTACCTGGAAAGTTACAGATAATCTGTTTCTGTTGATACATCATAAGAAAATTAATATTCAGACTGAGGCTGAAGCTTTTAAAGGGCCAGCCCATATAGTTCCATATCCTTAAAAGTTTGCAGTGGCTTATATTGTACAATGGGACTATAATGACTGTTTGTTTCTTTATTAGCTTATTTATTTATTTGTTTTCTACTTTTGTGACCCCTGGCAAAGTGCTTTAGGCCTTCGACACTAAGATTAGGCATTAGTGAGTCATTGCAATTTATGGTCTTTTAGTCCACAGGTAAGTGGTCGTTTTTGTGCAGCCAGTGTTTCAGATGCTGGTCTTAAACTAATGGTGGACAGGTAATGGCACCTGTGAGAGTTGTCTTTAGGATTTGGATTGTTGTTGTTGTCATTAGGTGTCATCAAGTCAGGTCCAACTCATAGTGACTCCAGATACAACAGAATGAAACACTCCCAGACACCATGCCAGGCCCAACACTCTGTCAGTGCTTCTCTGCTATTCATAGGGTTTTCAATGGCTGATTGTTTGGGGGGAGTGGGCTGCCAGGTCCTTCTCCCAAGCCTACAGCACCTGGTGTTCCCATGAGGTCTCCCATCCAAGCACCAACCTGGCTGACCCTGCGTAACTTCTGAGATCTGACAGAATCAGATGCTAGGGTGACACAGCTGTAGGCTAGGATTCGAATAGCTACAATTTTATCCTGAATAACACTGGCATTTCGCAAGCATCATGGGCTCTCAGCAGACAGTGGGTCATTAGGGTCTCAGTAACAAGTGCAGCTGAGGCATGGATTCACTTATAAGGACAAGAGCATCTTAGCAGAGGAAAGGGGTCAGGGTAATTATCATATGGCTTTCCAATTTGAATTTTCAGCCAGGTGTGCAGGACAGGAATTAAGTGCAACTAAATTCCTTGTGTGAACTGAAGAACTAGTGTGTAAGTGAGCTTTAAATTGTGTGTGCTGATGTGGCTGATTGCTTCTATTAGAGGCTGTTTTGAACTGAATTCAGAGCCAGAGAAGGGTCCTATGCATGTACATCCATGATTTCTAAACTGGCTTTCATGAGCTGCTCCAACCTGTGGTTTAAGTTGGTGATTGTTATTGTTTGAATCTAACAAGTCCCCAAGAGTCATGTGTGTAAGTGCTTGGTCTTCAGTGGGTGGCACCATTTGTGGAGGCTGTGGGACTTTGGGGACCTGGCTCGTAGAAGTAGGTCACCAGGGGTGGGTCTTTGGTGATTTATGGGGCCCCCCAGGTCTGGTTGCTCTCTCTGCTCCTGATCATCATCATGTGAAGTTCTCCACGCACCCTGCCACCCGTTGTTCTGCCCTGCCTCCCTGACTGTGATCCTCTAACCTGTGAGCTGAATAGCCTCTCCTTCCTCCATAAGTTCTGTCAGATATTTTGCCACAGCAACAAGAAAAGTAAGTAACAAGGCTATGGATTTGTTAATCTAAATAAACTATAATCTTGGTGCTAGACCATTCAGAGACCTAAACTGCCCTTGTCCAGAAGGGTTGTAAAATGTATTTATTAACAAACAGAAAGAGGGGAGTTTGATTATAAAAAACAAGACATGTCCTTGTGTTGAGACAGAAAGTCACTTCAATGAAGCTACTGCAAGGCCAAAGTCCTAAACAGCATTTGGAAAAGTTCTGTCTGAAGGAATTGAGTTTGCTTAGGAAGTCAAAGAGGACTGAGGATTAGCTCAGTTGGTAGAGAGCCTGTTTGCAATCTGTGAGGCACTGGCTTCCCTCCCCAGCACAGCAAAAACTGGAGAAGAACCTGGCAACAAACTCCCGAAACATTCTCAAAATAATCAGCCTTTGAAAACCCCATCGATAGCAGAGAAGCACTGACATAGTGTTAGGCATGGCACAGTGTCAGGGAGTGTTTCATTCTCTTGTACACAGGGTCGCTATGAGTCGGACCCCACTCGAGGGGCAGATGTAGATGTTCTACCGGCTTTCAAAGATGGTTTCATAAAAGTTTTATTTTCATTGTTACTATGGCAGAAAGAGTGATTGGGGAATGACTTTGGAGGGGAAGAGAGGTAAGATCTCAGTAAAACAGAGTGCTCCAAAAGGCAGACAGACTAGCTGTGACAGTGAGGAAGAGCCTCCAATCACACCTGGGGACAACCACAAGACCTGGTTGCAGAATGTTAGTGGGGATCTGAGGAGCCGTGGAGTCCGAGCCAACTCAGCAAGTCTAAGTACAGCAGAACACTCCCCAGCGCTGCGCCATGCGTATGATCTGTTTATGTTTGAACCCAGTGTTGCAGACATTGTTTCTTCACAGTTAGAATCATGCCACATTTGCAAAAGGAGGTACCAGAGGCTTTGCTCCAGTCCTGTCCTTAAGATGAACTTTACTTTGAGGAGACACCTCTTTCCCAGTCATTTTTTGAATACCTTCCAACATGGGGGACTCAATTTCTGGCACTACACATTGTTGAGGTTCCCATATCAACTTATAGTAAGAGGTCCTACCTGCTAGTATAGTCAAATATTATCGCTTATGGGGAAATCTTTTAATCTTCTTAAACTTCATGCCCATGGAGTAACCGCACTGCCTCTATGGCCCAGAGGGAGCCCTGCTTCTGCTTTTCCATGGCACCATGTTGTATTCATAGTAAGGGTGCAACTGAGTGAGCTGTTGGCGGTTCTCTTCAGTCTAGTTCCCATTTGTACTTTGTGTAGGAGAGGCTCTACAAAAGAGAAGGCATTTTGGATGCTATCTTGGCTAATGTTCATCTTGGTTTACTTCTTTGATCAACCCAACAATTTCTGGGGGAGGAGGAAAGGTGTTTGACTCTTTTTCTCAAAGAAGTATGTCTTCTGGAAGCCAACCTAAAAGCTGATCCTAATGTTCTGTACTACCTCTCAAAGACATGTGTTGATTGTCTTGTTAATGCCTAAGAAATGTTTTGAGCTTTTCCCCATAAATGCATCATTGTACTGTTCAGTATTAAGATCTCCCTCTCATTCCAAAACCAAAGTATCATCATGAAAACCATTTTTTTTCAGGAAAGTGTAATTTGCTGGATGAAACAGCAGTAAGTCTGTCAAGAGAAGGTGTCTATACTTTGACAGCATTTTGAAGAAGGAATAAAGAGGTTTCATTTGGGTGTGTCAGAAGACAAAATGATTGCTTAAAGTGGGTCTGATTTTGGCAATGATTCTTTATCATGTGAAAAAAGTGATGGAATTTTTAGATTTACCTTCGCATAACCACAAGATGGCGCCAGTGTACCATTGTAAATGGTACATTGTTTTTTTATTTTTTACTTTTTTTTTTCTTCAAGATTATAAACTATTGCGTGAGAATTGGTTACGACTGTCCCTGAAATGTGGACTCGTGGATTATAAAAATAAGCTCACGGCATTAAATAAGGATCTATAGGAGAAATGAGATTTGTAATTTGCGCGGCATTTATCATGGCTTCCGTGTGGAGGGAGTGACTGAGGAATAAGATGAAATGCTTAGTAAGTTTGTTCACAAACAAGTTACAAAGTAAGATTCAAATTCCAACCCATAAGTAGGCAATTTTGTGAGGTTTCTCTCATTAAAAACATCAGATCGATTATTTATTTATTTTCCCCACATGTCTGTCAACTTGCCATGCTGTGGGAGTTTGCGTGTTGCAGTAATGCTGAAAGCTATGCCATTGGTATCTCAGACACCAGCAGGGCCATCCGTGGTGGATAGGTTTCAGCTGAGCTTCCAAACTCAGACAGATTAGGAAGAAGGACCCCTCAGTTCACTCCTGAAACAATTAGCCACTGAAAACGCTGTGAATAGCAGAGAAGCATTTTCAACTATAGTGCCAGAAAATGAGCTCCCCCAGGCTGGAAGGCATTCAAGAAATGACTGGGGAAGGGTTGGCTCCTCAAAGTAGTTGTTGTTGCTAGGTCCCACCGAGTCGAGTCTGACTCATAGCAACTCTATGTACAGCAGATCGAAACACTTCCTGATTCTGTTCCAGGCACACAATCTTATTTATATTTAAGCCCATTGTTGTAGACATTGTGTCAGTCCATCTGGTGGAGGGCTTTCGTTGACCCACCACTCTCCCAAACATGATGTCTCTCTCCAGGGACTGATCTCTCTTGACTACATGTCTGAAATATGTAGAGTAGACCTTAATTATGGGAATGGAGTAAAGCCCCTGAGACGTCCTTTTGCTGATGTGGAATGACTCAAAATGAGAAGAAACATAGTGGCTGCAACAATGGACTCTAGCATAAAAAGATCATGTGCATGGCACAGTGTTGGATAGTGTTTGTTCTGTTGTACTTAGAGTCACTATGAGTCAGACCCAACTTGACAGCACCCAACAACAAATTTATTAGTTGATTGATTGATTGTGAAAAGGAAAGAACTACAACATTGCAGTTATTCACAAGTCAGTCAGTAAAAGGCAATAAATGCTTTGGGTATCTATTTGTATACTCCAGGATCAGGCTATTTTTCCTATCTTTGTTTCATGATTTCTAATGTATTTGGTTTTTGAAGGCCAAAACCAATAATCAAAGTGGACTGCATCTAATTATTCTCCTGCTGGGTTTTCTCAATTAATCTATTAGTGGAATTTTGTTTCTCAAAATGCCTATAAAATAAAATCTCGCTAAACATTCTATGATTGCATTTCCTATACTGTTGGTTTTAGAGTGACTTGAAATCGTGAAATCCTTCTGCGCTGGTTTTATAGCTCTGAGATTCTAACCCCTGATGAGTTTGGTTCAGAGCCTGGAAAAGATGAGATGGCATCAGATTAAGCATGTCTGTTAGAATATTTTTTTCTGTATTAGTTTACAAGTGTTAGAGCATCTGCCCAAAAGACTTAAGGCAAAGATGGAACCTATTTTCTCACTCAGCTGAAGAAGTGCACAGGTAACTTGGCTTCTAGCATAATTGGATTCTGGACTGAGAGAATATCATTAGGACTTGACTTTTTTTTTTTTTTTCTTTTTCCATCCATTTCTCCTCTCTGCCTCCCTCTGGATTGGCTCCACGTGCAGGCTCCCCATGATATCTCCTGGAACTTTGTGGCTGTCTCTGCTTTGATGACAGGTAACTACAGAACTTGTCACCTCAGATCAGTCCAGGTCCAGCCCAGTGGGAACAGGGAGCCTTTTGGCTCCAGTACTAGGAATTACACACGTGTACACCCATGACCCAAGCTCTGTAGCCAGGAGGACGGGATGCGCGTATTGGTATGGGCTTGAGACCAGGGTCCTCCCTTGGAGCAGTGATAGTGTTCAACAGGAGCCCTGGGCGAGATTGTAGGAGGGATCTCCAGGTTAAAATAGGGGGACTGAGATGGAAATGAGTGTAGTAAAAAGATCTCGCTCCCAGAAAACTATAGCAGAACCTTGAGCCTAAGAGTAAAGAGCGCTGGTGTTGTTGTTGTTAGGTGCTGTCAAGTCGGTATCCGACTCAGAGCAACCCTGCGTATAATAGGCGAAACACTATGTCAGTGCTTCTCTGCTGTTCATTGGCTTTTCAATGGCAGATTGATTTTTGGGAGTGGGTTGCCAGGTCCTTCTCCCAAATAATATATACTGATAACAAAAATGAATACAAGTCATGTTTGACTTCTGCAGTTACAAGAGTGCCCAAAGTGGTCACCATGGCAGCAGCAGCAAAACTTCCTGTGCGAGGCCCCCTAGATCTTCCCTTGTGCACATCACACACAGTACTAATGTGTCTCCAACTTATCACGAATGCATGCAGTTGTTAGGCAAGTTGGAGTTTCTGTCTCATACTCCTTCATTGCTATAGAATGATGTGCTAGAGAATACTATAGAATTTATTCCTCCTCTCTGGTCCTGAAGCCAAACTCTCCTTATCTTACCCATCCCTACCATGCCTAGTCATGGGTAATCACTATTGTACTCTGCTTCTCTGAAATCAACAATTTTTAGATTCTATATATGAGAGTTGTTGTTAGTTGTTGTGAGTTGAGTCTAACTCACACCCATAGTAATGCTCGTAGGGTTTTCAATGGCTGATAGTTTTAAGGATTGTTTCAGAAGTGGGCTGCCATGTCTTTCTCCCAAGACATGAGAGAGCATGCAATATTTATCTTTTTGTGTCAAGTTGGGTTTTTTATAAGATATGATTGACAAACGCTTAGCTAGACTAAGAAAAAGAGAGAAGTTTTGAATAAATAAAATAAGAAATGAAGGAAGAGATAACCAAAGCCACAGGGGGGATAAAAGATCAGAAAGGACTGTATGAACTATTACATACCAACAAACTGGACAACTTATAAGAAATACAAAAATCTCTACAAACCTACACTTACCCAGACTGAGTCAAGAAAGTCTGTCAGAACAATAACAAATAAGGAGATTAACTAAGTAATCAAAAACCTCCCAACAAAAGAAGCTCAAGCACTTCACAAGTGAATTATCCTAAACATTTAAAAAATAATTAATAACAATTCTTATTAAAATTTTACAAAAAATAGACAAGGCCACAATTCCAAACTCATTTTATGACGCCAGCATCGCTCTCATAGAAAAACCAAAGACACCACAAGAAAACACTACAGGACAACATCCTCCATGAACCTGGATGTAAAAGTCCTCAGAAAATGCAAGCACTGAATTCAACAGCACCTAAAAGGACCATACACCATGGCCACATGAGGTGGGTTTCTAGGATGCAAGGTTAGTTCAATATATTCAAATCAATCAATTTGATATACTGCATGACAAAACTCACATGATCTTCATAGATGCAGAAAAAAGTTTTGGCAAAATTCAACACTGTTTAATGATTACTCTCATCAAATTAGGTATAGAAAGGAGCCATATATGAAAAGCTCACAGCTAACATACTCAGTGGAAAAAAAACCCTGAAAGTGTCCTCTCCAAGATCCAGAATAAGGCAGAGGTGCCTATTCTTGTCACTTCTACTTAATAAAGCAGCAGAAGTCCTGGCCAGAGAAATTAGGCAAGGGGAAAAAAAGGAACCCAAATTATAAAGGAAGAAGTAAAATTATCTCCGTTTTTAGATGACATGGTCATTTACGTAGAAAGCCCTAAAGACTGCAAAATATATAAGATAAAAAATAAAACTAATAAAGGAATCCAGTAAAGTTACAGGACACAATATCCAAAATCAGTAGTGTTTCTATGCACTCCTGAAGAACCACCTGAAAAGGAAGTCAAGAAAGCAATCCTATTTATAATAGCACCAAAAAGAACAAAATTATTTGGAGTGAAGCCAACAGGGAGGTGAAAGATTTACACACTTAAAAACTATAAGATGTTGATAGAAGAAATTAAAGCAGACATAAAGAAATGCAAAGACCTTTCAAATACACAGATTGGAAGAATTAATATTATCAAAGTGTCTATACTAACCAAATTCAATGCAATTCCAATCAAAATACCAAAGGTACTTTTTAGAGAAGTAAAAATTTTAAAATCCACAATGAACCACAAAAGACACTGAATAACCCTAGAAATTATGAACAAGAGGAAAAAAGCTGTAGGTATCATAATTCTTGATTTCAAAATACATTCTAAAGTATAGTGATCAAAACAGGATGGTGTTGGTATAAAAACATTTATGTCCACCAACCTCTACATGTCTGTCAGCTTGTCCTGTTGTGAGGGCTTGTGTGTTGCTGTGATACTGAAAGCTATGCCACTGGTATCTCAGATATCAGCAGAGCCACTCATGATGGACAGGTTTCAGCTGAGCTTCCAGGCTGAGACAGGTTAGGGAGAAGGACCTGGCGGCCCACTCCAGAAACAACTAACCATCGAAAATCCTATGAACAGCAGAGAAGCACTGTCAAATACAGTGCCAGAAAATGAGCCCCCCCAGGATGGAAGGCAATCCAGAAATGACTATGGAAGAGTAGCCTCCGCAAAGTGAATTGACCTTAAAGGCAGGAATGGAGTAAAGCCCCTGGGACCTCTTTTTGTTGATGAGGCAAGACTCAAAATGAGAAGAAGCATAGTGGAAACAACAATGGGCTCAAGCATAAAAAGATCATGTGCATGGTACAGGGCACGTTAGTGTTTCACTCTTACTGTAAATAGGGTCTTGTGGGTTGGATCTGACTCAATGGCACCCAACAACAACATCAAGCAAAGGGATAGGGTAGAGAACCTAGAAATACACTCACACAGCCAATTGATCTTCAACAAAGGTGCCAAGAATACACAGTGGGGAAAGAATGTCCTCTTCAGTAAATGATGTTGAGAAAGGTGGATATCTACAACCAAAATAATAAAATTACAGGTCTAATTTATACCATAAATGAAAATGAACCAAAAATAAACATAAGATTGGAACCCATAAAATTTCTGGAAGAAAATATAAGGAAAAGGATTCTTGACATTGGTCTCAGTGATGATTTTCTAGATGTGACACCAAAAGTGCAGGTGACAAAATAAAAAATAGACAAGTGTGACTACATCAGACTAAAAGTCCTCCTCACAGCTAAGAAAACAATGAATACAAAGGCAACCTATGGCATGAGAGAAAATTTTTGCAGCAAACCACATATCTGATAATAAGTTAATCTTTAAAATATGTACATATTCCCTACAAATCAACAGCACACACTACATGTGTTTATTGCATATATACTTAAATATTATATAATCTTACTTATATGTTGTTGTTATTGTTAGGTGCCATCGAGTTGGTATCTGACTCATAGCAACCTTATATACAACAGGTGAAATAGTATTGTTAGTGATTCTCTGCTATTCATAGGCTTTTCAATGACTGATTGTTTTTTAGGAGTAGGCTGCCAGGTCCTTCTCCCAAGCCTACAGCACTTGGTGTTCCCAGGCAGTATCCCATCCAAATACCAACCAGGTCTGACCCTGGTTAGCCTCTGAGATGTGACAGGATCAGACACCACTTTGGTTTGGCTGCAGGCTTCAAAATAAATTGGAAGGAATACACAGAGCAATTATACAAAAAAGAATTGGTAGATGACCAACCATTTCAAGAGTTTGCATATGAAGAGGAACCAATGGTATTGAAGGAGGAAGTGGAAGCTGCCTTGAAAGAACTGGCAAAAAACAAAGCTCCAGGAATTGATAGAATATCAATAGAGATGTTTCAACAAACAGATGCAGCACTGGAGGTGCTAACATGTTTATGCCAAGAGATTTGGAAAACAGCAACCTGGCCAACTGACTGACAGAGATCCATATTTGTGGCTAGCCCCAAAAAACGGAATCCAACTGAATGAGGAAATTATTGAACAATATCATTAATATCACACACAAGCAAAGTTTTACTAAAGATCATTCAAAAGCAACTGCAGCAGTATATAGACAGGGAATTGCCTGAAAATCAAGCCAGATTCAGAAGAGGTCGGGGAACCAGGGACGTCATTGCTGATGCCAGGTGGATATTAGCCAAAAGCAGAGAATATCAGGAAGATATCTATGTTTTATTGACTATGCAAAGGCATTTGACTGTGTGGATCATAACAAATTATGGATAACACTTTGGAGAATGGGAATACCAGAACACCTAATTGTACTTACGAGGAATTTGTTCATGAACCAGGAGGCAGTGGTTCAAATAGAACAAAGAAACACTGCCTGGTTTTAAGTTGAGAAAGGTGTGCATCAAGGCTGTATATTTTCACCATATCTCTTCAATTTATATGCTAAGTAAATAATCCGAGAAGCTGGACTTTATGAGGAAGAATGTGGCATCAAGATTGGAGGAAGACTCATCAACAACCTGCATTACGCAGAAGACACAACTTTGCTTGCTAAAAGTGAAGAGGATTTGAGACATTTACTGATGAAGATCAAAGAACACAGCCTTCAGTATGGATTGTGACTAAACATCAATGAAACAAAAATCCTTACAACTGGGTCAGTATGTAACTTCACAATAAATGGAGAAAAGATTGAGGTTGTCCATGAGTTTGCTTTACTTGGTTCTACAGTCAACACCCATGGAAGCAGTAGTCAAGAATCAAAAGACTCATTGCTCTGGGAAAAGCTGTGGCAAAAGGTCTCTTTAAAGTATTGAAAAGTAAAGATGTCACATTAAAGGTGTGCCTGACTCATGCCAAGTTATTTTCAGTCACATCATATGGTTGTGAAAGCTGGACATTGAACAAGGGAGACAGGAGAAGAATTGATGATTTTGAATTATGGTGCTAGAGACAATTATTGAACATGCCATGAATTGCCAAAGGAACCAACAGATCTGTCCCAGAAGAAGTGCAATCAGAGTGCTCCTTGGAAGCAAGAATGGCCAGACTGCATCTTACATATTTTGGACATGTAGTCAGGAGGGACAATCCATGGGGAAAGACATCATGTTTGGGAGAGTGGCAGGTCAGCAAAGAAAAGGAAAACCCTCCACTAGATGGATTGACACAGTCTCTGCAACCATGGGCTTAAACATAAACAAGGTCATGTCCCTGGCACAGAATTGGGGAGTGTTTCATTCTGCTGTACATAGGGTCACTATGAGTTGGACTCTGTTGGACGGCACCTAACAACAACATATGTCAATATATAAAACCTGATTTTATTATTAGTATTATTATTAGTGGGCTGGGATTTAGCTCAGTTGGTAGAGCGCTGTGCTGCAGACTCTGAGGTCCCGAGTCTAAGTCCCAGCACTGCAAAAATGGGAGAAGGGCCTGGCAGTCCACTCCCAAGGCAATGCCGAAATAGCCAGTGAAAACCCTATGAGGGTCGCTATGAGTTGGATACCAACTCGACAGCACCTAACAACAACAACAACAACGTTATTATTAGCAATATGAGGGAGTTGAACCAGGGGCTTCATGCAAGAGCTCTGCCACTGAGCTGCTCCCCTAACCCCTATTTTCCTTTTTTTTTAATTTTTTTTTTTTTTTTTTTTTGAGACAAGGTCTCACTAAGTTGTGCAGGATGTCTCTGGTCTTGAACTTGTGATCCTCCTGCCTCTGCTTCCTGACTCACTAGGATTACAGGTGTGTGCCACCACACTCAGCTTAGAAGCCTGATCTTCAATGCCAGAGGAATTTAATATACATTTCTCCAAAGGCCACCCACGAGTGGTCAACATCCACCATGTGAAAAGATGTTCAACCACGAGAGAAATGCAAGTCACAGCTGTAGTGAGATGGCATTTCAAACCTGTGAAGGTGATTATTATCAAAAACGAACAAAATGCAACAAGTGCTGGGAAGGTTGTCAGAAATTAGCACATCCATCGTTGTTGGTGGGAATATAAAATAGTGCAGTAGCTATGGAAAACAGTATTGAGTTTCCTTTGGAAAAAAACATAAAGAATGGCTGTATGATCCAACCATCCCACTTCTAGGAATATACACAAAAGCATTTAAATCAAAACCTCAAAATATACTCCTGTGGTCCTGGGAATATTATTCATAGAAATCAAAATATGGAAACAACCTAACTGTCCATTGATAGAAAAATGGACAAAGAAAATGTGGTATATATTTATAAAACAATAATATTCAGTATTTAAAAAGAAGCAGCTCCTACCATTTGTGATAACATGAATGGACCTGAAAAACATTGTTGTTGTTGTTGTTGTTGTTGTTGTTGTTGTTAGGTGCTGTCAATTCAGGTCCAACTCATAACCACCCTATGTACAACATAAGGAAACACTCCTTGACATTGTTTAATGCCCAGTACTATGTCAGAGCTTTCTGCTATTCATAGGGTTTTCAGTGGCTGATAGTTTCAGGAGTGGGCTGCCGGGTCTTTCTCCCAAGCCTACAGCACCCAATATTCCCAGGTGGTCTCCTATCCAAGGACTAAACAGGCCCAACCCTGCTTAGCTTCCGAGATCTGATGAGATTGGACGCTAGGGTGGTATAGCTGCATACTAAGCAAAATAAATCAGAGAAGGATAAATACTATATAATTGCCCTAGATTTGTTGTTGTTGTTAGGTGCCATTGAGTTGGGACTGACTCATAGTGACCCTATATACATCCCATGAAACACTCCCTGACACTGTGCCATGCCTAGCACTATGTCAGTGCTTCTCCACTATTCATAGGGTTTACAATGGCTAATTGTTTCGATGGCACCTAACAACAACAACAATCATTTCAGGAGTGGGCTGCTGGGTCCTTCTCCCCCCTCCTACAGGAGCCACTTATAACAGGTAGGTGCAGAAGTAGATAAGGAATGGTGGTTATCACAGAATGGGTGGAAGGGGATGAAGGAGCTGGTGTTCCCCAGGTATAAAGTTAGTTATGCAAGATGGTTGGGCTGGGATTTAGCTCAGTGGGTAGAGCACTGCGCTGCAGTCTCTGAAGTCCCGAGTTGGATTCCCAGCACTGCAAAAATGGGAGAAGGGCCTGGCAATCCACTCCCAAGGCAATCCCGAAGCACTCAGCCATTGAAAACCCTATAAGGGTCGCTATGAGTTGGACACCGATTCTACGGCACCTAACAACAACAACAACAACAATGCAAGATGGTTAAGTTTCAGAGATCATCTGTAGCATGAGTACCTATAGTCAACAATAAGGTATCGTGCACCTAAAACAATTGTTAAGAGGGTCAATCTTGTGTTGTGTTCTTACAACAAAAGTAACAACAAAACATGAAAGGGACAGAAGGAAACTTTTGGCAGTGATGGGTATGCTTATGACTGTGTGGAGAGTAATATAACTATACAAACATATTCAAACTTACCAAACTGTATACATTAATTATGTACAGCTTTTGGTATACTTTGTTGTTGTTGTTGTTAGGTGCCGTCGAGTCGGTATCTGACTCATAGCGACCCTCTGTACAACGGAGGAAACACTATTGTCGGTGCTTCTCTGCCGTTCATAGGGTTTTCAATGGCAGATTGATTTTTGGGAGGGGGTTGCCAGGTCCTTCTCCCAGCCTACAGCTTTTGGTGTTCCCAGGCGGTCTCCCATCCAGGTACTAACCAGGCCCGACCCTGCTTAGCTTCCGAGATCTGATGGGATCGGATGCCACAGGGCTACAGCTGCAGGCTTTGGTATACTACTTATACCTTAATAGCTCTGGGGAAAGGAAGTCAGCTGGAGAGTGTTTGCTTTGAGGAATGTGATAAATCCCACAGCTGGGATCCACAGAGAAAGCCTTCCTCAGCAAAGTGAAGGACAGCCGATCTGCCCCTACAGTAACCACGGTAAGGTACAACCTTGTCCCTTTTCCTTCCACCACAGCCCCAGGAGGAGCCAGCAGCAGTTTGGGGAAGGAGGGGTGGAGAGTATAAGGGAGGACAAAGAACCAGAGGCACCACGCTCCACACCCTTCAGATGTCCCAGTTATAGTTTAAAATACTTAACGCTGGTTGTAGGGGAGGAGACTCTTACCTGTCAGAATAAGTTTCCCATTCAAAGAAATATGTCAAGGTCTCAGTCATAGTTGTCAATAGGCACAGTATGGTCATTCAGTTTGAATTTTGCTATTTTGTCCCTGGGATTTGTTGCACTATTCCACAAGCGAGTTGGCCTCTGATCTTCAGGAAATAAAATGGGGTCACTATACCAGAATGTGGCCTGCAGCCATACTGCCACCGTGGCATCTGATCCCGTCAGATCTCAGAAGCTAAGCAGGGTAGGGCCTGGTTAGTACTTGGATGGGAGGCCACCTGGGAACACCAGGTGCCATAGGCTTGGGAGAAGGACCTGGCAGCCCACTCCCTAAACACAATCAGTCATTGCAAACCCTATCAATAGCACGGAAACACTAACAATAGTGTTTCACCTCTTGTACGTAGAGTCGCTAGGAGTCTGTCACGGACTTGACAGCACCCAACAACATAGAAGAATGTATGGGCTGGGGTTTAGCTCAATTGGTAGAGTGCTGTTCCACATCAAGGACTCAGGTTTGATCCCCGCACCTCAAAAATGGGAGAAGGACTTGGCAATCTACCCCTGAACAATCCTGAAACAATCAGTCATTGAAAACCCTATGAGGGTTGCTCTGGGTCAGACCCAGCTCTATGGCACCTAACAACAACAACACAGCAGAACATAAAATCATTTCTTCTCTCATCTATGGTCACTGTCCCTATATAAAGTGTCATTGGTCAGTGCAGGTCTGTAAATAGACTCTGGCCAGGAGATGAGGTGACCAAAATGGAGAAAAACCGCTGTGACCATCCATGCATAGGTTAACTATCTGTTAGACAGTTTTCCATTTCCATGATAATGGGGGTCACTGAGTTGGACCCGACTCAATGGCACCTAACAACAACAATGATGACAAAAAACTTTTTTTTTTCTTTTGGTACTTAGGGGGTAGAACCCTGAACCCAGGACCTCATACACACTTGGCAAACACAAAGACACTGAGCTGCACCCCGGCCCCATTTTTATCTTTTAAATTGAGAGTCTTGCTTGGTTACACAGAAACTGCCTCTGGCCTTGAACCTGTGATCCTCCTGCCTCTGCCTCCCAAGTCAATGGGATAACAGGTCTGTGCCACTGCACTCATTATGACAAACTACCTGTGATAAGCAATTTAAGTGAGGAAGACTGAATCTGGCTAACGATTTCAGAGATTTCAGTCCATAGTGGGCCAGCTCCACTGTTTCGGGGCCTGTGGTGAGGCGGGACATCATGGCAGAAGCTGGAATCGGAACAGAGCTGATCAATTCTTGGCAGCCAGGAAGCCAATAGAAGGGAGAAGGGGTGAGGGTCAGAATACCCTCTTCAAGGGCATGCTCCCAGTGGCCTACGTCCTCCAGTTAGCTCCCATCTCCTAAAGTTTCTGCCACCCCCTGTACCCCATTAAGCTATGTATCTATCAATGGATTAAACCATTGGCGAGGTCAGAGTCCTCAGGACACAATCACTTCCCAAAAGCTCCACCTCTGTGCATTGGGGGCCAGGCCACAATCACTTCCCAAAAGCTCCACTTCTGTGTACTGGGGACCAAGCCATCCACACAGGAGCTTCAGGGGACATTTCAGACCCTCTACCACTCTACTTGGCAACCCACTCCCAAAAAACAACCCGCCATTGAAAACCCTATGAATAGCAGAGGAGTACTGACAATAGTGTTTCACCTGTTGTACATAGTGTGGCTATGAGTCAGATAATGACTCGACAGCACCTAACAACAACAACCACTCTACCAACAGACTACCTCTTCTCTCCTCAAATGGCACAAGCAGGATTATCATCTGGGCTCTTCTGAACAAATAGATATAAATCTAGGTATTCCCAAACTTCATTTATAAAAATGTGCACCCAGCTTCTCATAGCATAGTGAAGCCCAGAATTAAGTGTGATAAAGCAATATACAGTACGACAGATCCTAAGTGGATCCAGGCTCTTACACACACACACACACACACACACACACACACACACACTCCCCTTCTGTGCTGCAAACCAGCAGTGATTTAAAGATTTCTTCCTTTGATGAGTAGAGGATGACTTGGCCAAATGAAAGCAAATAGCCATAGATAATTGTTGTTGTTGTTGGGTGCCGTCGAGTCGGTATCCGACTCATAGCGACCCTTACAGGGTTTTCGATGGCTGAGTGCTTCGGGATTGCCTTGGGAGTGGATTGCCAGGCCCTTCTCCCATTTTTGCGGTGCTGGGAATTGAACTCAGGGCCTCTGAGACTGCAGCGCAGCGCTCTACCCACTGAGCTAAATCCCAGCCCCATAGATAATTAGTACCTTTCAAAATTCCCCCTTTTCTTCTAACCAGTGGTGGCAACGAAGAGAAAAACACATGCGATGAGTAGAGTTTTGCCACAGAAAACAATCTGCTGAAAACTTTTTGGTCTCCGAATGCGATTATAAGAGTGAATTAATTGGGAGCAGAATTCATATGAAGGAAATAATGAAGCTTTCTCTTAGAGAACAAAAAGTATGTCTTAAGGTTCCCTAAGTGAACCTGAAACTAAAAGCATGTCATCACATTTCAGCAAGAAAATAAGAAAAGGCTGTTCTATCATGGCTTGTCTTGAAAATATTTATGTGAGGATGTAGTAAGCCATCAATTGGGTGGAAAATCTGCAAAGATTGTTGAAAGATTATTGAAATTATAGATTACATTTATTCATTACTTACTAGTGAAGGAATTATGTAATGTACTAGGTTTTATTCATTTTATTACTAACAAACTTTTGGCAAAAGGCCTCAATAATACATTTGCCTGTATATACTCCCTCCTCCAAATATGAAATAATCTATTTTTTTAAGTTACCATATTTCTATTTCGGAAACATTGCAACTTTCATTTTAAGTCAAATTGATAATGGAGGAAATGAACTGCATTTCTTGGTCAGCAACCTGAAAAATTCATTACACCCTGTCCCCTCCTTGACTCTTGAACCCCACATCAGGAGATTGCTCACACATAATTTCCATTAACGTTGATGAAAGACACAGGTGCATTTGAAGAGGGAAAATATCGGGTTGCCTGTTATTTGAATAACATTATAAAAGACTGCTTTAGAGGCCTAATCAGTATGGATAGAAGACAGAAGCAGCAGAAGAAAAGTGTTGTTTGTTGATGTGCGTGTATATTTATGTGTACGAGTGAAGGACATGGCAATCCACTTCTGAAGCCATCTTGAAATAACCATTGAAAACCCTATGAGGGTTACTATGAGTTGGACTCAACCACATCTAACAAAAACAACAAATACTTATGTGGTCTCATTGGCTACCTAGTGCTAAGAAATAACATATTTATAGAGAAGATCATTATGGGGAAAACATGTCAGTAAAAAGGGAAAAGGGGAAAGCAAAGACCCAAAGTATTAACAAATTTGGGGCTCTAGTTTGATATTGCAGTCCTCTGCGTGTTGGGCGGATGTGGTGTTTGCATGTGCGTGAACAGTGGCTGCTACCTCTATTGGTAACAACTATTTTAAAATTATGCGTACCTAAAACCTTCAATCAGCTTTACTCCAGATTTATTCCAAACGTCTGTTTCTTTAATAACTAATTTTAAAAAAACAAAAACCCTCGATAGCTTCATCATGATCCACAATTGCTTCTTGGCTCAACATTTAGTTGGCTTTAGGTTTATATTGACTAGCTGTGTGTTTTTGCTATTAACATCTCTTTTACGATTTCCATAGCTGTTTAACACCTGGAATATAGTTCTTGTTTTGGAAGAGGAAGAAAGTTATTTATTTCATTTCGTTTATTTACCTCAAGATCTTTTAAAATCATGACCTTGATGGTTTTCCTTGTCCTGTTATTGATTACAGTTAATATCTGGATGATTTGATGGCCCCTCGGGTTTATTCAATTGGAAGCTTTAGTGCATGGCATTTTGTTGGACCAACATTACAACAGAGGAAGAAATAAACTATACATTCTGAGTCTGTGAAGGAAGCCTCTGGAAATCTGCTGTGCTTGCACAAAATGCAATCACCTATTTTCCCTTGAAGCATAATCCCATTCTTTTTACTACATTTCTCTGTCACTAGTATTGGGTCTTGTATATCCTGGAAGTTAGTCTACCTCCATGTGAGTTGTATGGTAGGGCACAATGACTTTTAGGAGACAGACATTACATTGTAGCTGGGAAAAATGTTCCTTTGGTTAGATTTTGCTGTCACACAGTATAATTCTTTAATTTTTCTCCTTTGTCTTCTTAACAAAAGGTCTCTGTAAAATAAGTTTAATGATTCCTATACACACAAAAATATCATCCAGCCCACCAGAGTGAGTCTAAAATGCGGAGGGCCTAGCTGGAGTGTCTGCCCACTGAAGACTCATTACAGTAAAATAATAAGGTGCGGGCCTTTTATTATGAACCCCCTGGAATATCAGTTCTGCTTGTATTTTCTACTTAACTAAAAACTAAAATCCTTACAGTGAATCCCTTACATATAATAAGTTTGGTTAAGTTAATTAAATGCATGCTTTATAACTCAAAGTCAATTTTCATGACAATGCTCAGAAAGTTGACGCTAACCCCATGTCATTTTAGGAAAGGGAATAAAACAGGAATCGTGACTGATAATATGTGGGAGTCCTCTGTTTCCTTTATTCTTACTTCCCAGGCTAATAGCCTGCAGCCGTGGCACTGTGGCGTCCAATCTCGTCAGATCTTGGAAGCTAAGCAGGGTCAGACCTGGTCAGTACTTGGATGGGAGACCACCTGGGAACACCAGGTGCTGTAGGCTTGGGAAAAGGGTCCAGCAGCCCCACTCCCAAAAAACTATCAGCCATTGAAAACCCTGAGTAGCAGAGAAGCACTGACAATAGTGCTTCGTCTGTTGTACAGAGGTCCGCTGAGTCAGACACCAATTCCACGGCATCTAACAACAACAACAACCAGGTTAATATATGTTGCTGTTGTTGTTAGGTGTCGTTGAATCGTGTCCGACTCATAGCGACCCTCATAGGGTTTTCAATGGCAGATTGCTTTCAGGATTGCCTTGGGAGTGGGTTGCCACATCCTTCTCCCATGTTTTTGGTGCTGGGAATCAAACTTGGGATTTCAGAGACTGCAGAGCGGCGCTCTACCAACTGAGCTAAATCCCAGCCCTAATGTATGTTAGTATGCTTATAAGATTACACTTCCATTTCTCCCTGCTTTGGTCACATACTATATAGTGGCTACCTCTTGCCCTACCAACAGCACATTGTGCACATAGTGAACACTAATTCTTGTGTCCATGCACATGATTTTCTATTCAGTGAGAGTGGCTTACATGTCTTGTGGCTCCTATGGTAACTGCTGTTACGTTTTACCATGATAGTTATCACCTCCCAACATACCATATATTTGCTCCTTTATCTTATGTGTTTTCTTCCTCAGCCATGAGAAGGTAACTTCCATGGGGGGCAGAGGAACGTGTTTACTTTTTTCCTTGCTTTATAAGCAGTACCTAGAAGAGTGTCAAACACTATGCAAACGCTGGAGAAATCTCTAAAATGCATGAATGAATCGCACACTTTTGACATGAGGCATTTAATGCTAGGCATTTAGCACTGGGAAGGAAGCCTATGACTACTGTTTGAAAAGAAGGAAGTGTTGCTGACCACCCGCCTTCAGCCCTCCCTCCGCTAACACAGGGTATTCTTAGGATCTCTTCTTCCTGGCAGGACTACAGTGGCCAACAAGGAACGTTGTTTGCCTGGCTCTTCCTGGAGGGTGACTTCATTTGCCAGTGCCTGTCTCATCTCTTTCTTGAAGAAAGTCTGGGCAGAAGGATTGTATTTCAGGGCATCATTCACCCAGAGGAAAGGTGATGGGACCCATGTGACGATTCAGTCTGTGACAAGAGATCAGGCCAGGTCCTCTTTGAGAAAATCTTGAATTTCTAAACTCTCAAAATGAATATATTCTTTTCAATTATCTACATAAAAAGAGAAAATAAACTATTATTCTCTATTGATATTTTTTTTAAAAAGTAAAAGAATTTTAAATCTACAATTGTCAGGAACACCAGCTCCCCTATGCACAGCATTAGATAATAAATATTTTAGTTTTTTAAATCCATAAGATATATAAAAACAAGTGGAATATAGTCATGGGCTGAATATCAGGTCAAAATGATAATTATGAATGCTTTTGCTATAAGCATAGCTATAGGCCAGTAAATCCTTAAACTTTGGAAAGTATAACCACATGATTTGACAAACACCAATCAACAAATTTATATTTAACTTGCTTTTCTACCTCAAGGACCTTCTACATAAGGAGGAGGGGAAAATATGTGTGTTTGCCTGGAAGGAGGAGAGTCATCTCTTTCAGACTTGCAGCACAAAAGGATATCATTTATAGTACAGTGGTTATTTTCTCTAAAATTTTCAACAAAATGGTATTTAAAGACCTCTTCTAAATTTCCTAGACAGTTGGTATAATATAGACCAGCATATTTTTAAATTCTTACTGTCCTATTTACTATGCTAAGAAAGCCTTCTTTAAAAATTTTAGAGAGATTTCTGAGCCTATCAAGGAAATCATAAGATATGCCATTGTAGTATTATAGTTCTATTAATTTGTTAAGAAAAAAAGAAATTTCCATATATTTGAAGTCTGATATTTACTTCAAAACTTACTTTAAGGAGAAATGTGAAAGACATGATTACAAATAACAGGAATAAACATGGGAAGGGGTACCACTATAGATGCTACAGTTATTAAAAGGCTGATAAATGATTACTATCCCCCTAAACTCAATAACTTATGGGAGAAGGACATGGCAATCCACTCCCAAGGCAATCCCTAAACAATCAGCCATGGAAAACCCTACAAGGGTCATTATGAGTCAGACTCTACTCGATGGCACCTAACATAAAATCAATAACTTAGATAAAATGGACCTTTTTACTTTCTTTCTTTCTTTTTTCAGTGCTGGAAATCAAATCCAGGGCTAAGCAAGCATTCTATATATATGTGTGTGTTTGTGTGTGTGTGTGTGTGTGTGTGTGTGTGTGTGTGTGTATACATATACACACATATACATATGTGTATATGTGTATATACAGATGTCTATGTATATACATATACATATACATACATTCATATATATTTCAATTGGCAAAGGAAAATGAAATTAATTTAACTAATGTAAATTTTTTTGTTTCATTTTTGGTTTTTCTGTTTTGTTTTGTTTGAGACAAGAGTCTCACTATCTTAACCATGCTGGCCTCAAACTTGGGATTCTCCTCCCTCAGCCTCCCAAATGCTGAAATTACAGGTATGCATCACCATGCTCAGCTAATCTGTTTAACTGATATAATTTCTAACCTTCATTGTACAGCTTACATACTCACTATTATAATGATCTTGATTCTTTGTTTACTGCCTAAAAGCAACTGCTTTAGAAAACAGGAATGAACCTTCTCTGAATATTGAATCTTGGGTCTGAGGGTGGGTTGCAGAGATCACATTCTAAGGGACTGAGAACTTAAAGGTGATAATATCTTTGAACTGACCTTCAAAACAACCTCAGTCTAAGGGATGTTCTGGGGTTGTTCCCAGGCACCAGGCAGGCAACCCTGAGGCCAGATGCTCTGCAACACCCAGGAGAGGCAGAGCAGTGCAGCATTCCTTTCTGGACGCTCTAGGAAAGATTTTGTTTTCCTGACTTTTCCAGACTCTAGAAGCTGCCTCCATTCCTTGCCTCATCGTCACTTTTTTCAAATTTCAATCCTATCAGATCTCGGAAGCTAAGCAGAGTCAGGCCTGGTTAGTCCTTGGATGGGAGACCACCTGGGAATATCAGGTGCTATAGGCTTGGGAGAAGGACCTGGCAGCCCACTCCCAAAAAACAATCCACCATTGAAAACTTTATGAACAGCAGGGAAGCATTGACATAGTGCCAGGCATGGCACAGCTTCAGGGAGTGTGTCATCTGTTGTACATAGGGTTGCTATGAGCTGGACTCAACTCAATGGCACCTAACACACCACCCAGTGCCACATATGAGCGAAAACAAGCTATACTTGTCCTTGTGTGTCTTGCTGATTTTGTTTAGCATAATGATCTCTAGTTCCATCTGTTTTCCTACAAATGACATAACGTTATTCTTCTTTATGGCTGAGTAAAAGCATTATGTACATAAGCCACATTTTCTTTACCAGTTCATCTCTCGATGAATTCCTAGGTTGATTCCATAACTTGGCTATTGTGAATGGTGCAGCAATAAACATAAGTTTGCAGGTATCTCTAGTGTATGCTGACTTTTTTTTCCTTTGGGGTGTATATTCAATAGCGATATAGCTGAAATTGTTTGACAAAGAAACTCTTTCCCTTGGTTTTCTTCCCTGGCTTTCAGTGCCCTGCCGGATGCCTCAGTAGTTACGTTTTACCCAAGTGGCTATGAATTGTTTATTTGCCATACAATGTTTTTAAGTAACGTCTGTTACTTTTCTATCATGAGTGAGCTCTGGGTTCGCCAAAACAAGAGGACGCGGCTTATGTCATTTTTCTGCTAGCTCTGGCACAAGGTTAGAACAGACAAACTCTGATGAATAATGTTTGTTCTGTTCCCGGAACCAGGGACCACGGTCCCACCCCAGGAATGTGGGCGAGCTTTCTTAGGACCACCACCACCATTAAGCTAGAAGGAGGATGTGAGACAAAGACAAATAAAAATGCCACAAAGCTTTCCTTCGCCTTCTCAAGCTGTCATTTTCCTGATTTAGTGTTTACTTCGTTGCTATAAACTTTGGGCTGCTTTCTACAGCTCATGCTGACAGTTTTGATTTTTGATTTTTACTTTTTTTAAAGCATTTATTTGACATTTCTGTGGAGAAGTGGACTCTTGGAGTTACATTCTCTCCCATTCATGCTGAGGTCACTCCAAATAATTTTACTAAGGAAAAGAAACTAAGTTTGGAATTGAAGTCTAGGACAGATGAAGGAAATAGAGCTACTTGTTCCAAACCAGCAGAAACATGATTAAAGACCTTTAGATAAAACTATATGTAAATGGCTAAGCATTCTGATGATTAATAAAATTTATACACTGTTCCTATACTTCACTTTTTCTTAACGCACTGGAATTAAAAAATTGAATCCACTTTTTCTCAACCCGTTAGTGTGATGAGTTCAATTCAAAGCCTACATCACCAAATTCTAGGGCAAAAGTAAATTGCTTTGTTGCAATAAAATTTTGTCATAATGAAAATCTTTTTAAAGTAACCATATTGGTTTGTAGAGTTTAAGATAAGAAAGTCACAAAGAGCCGGGCTCCATGGTGCACACCTGAAATCCCAGCAACTCAGGAGGTGAAGGCAGGAGGATGGCAAGTTGGAGACCAGAGGCAGTCTGTATAATTTATCAAGACCCTGCCTCAAAAAGTGAAAAAATGGGCTGAGAGTGCAGCTCCGTGGCATAGTACTTGCAGAGCATGCAAGCGCGTGGCCCTGAGTTCAAACCCCAGTACTGAAAAAAAAAAAAAAAAAAGAAAGAAAAGAAAAGAAAAGAAAGTCATAAAGATACATCTTGAAATCAGAGAGATTAATGAAGATAAAAGTTCCATATGGCATGTTTACTCCCATCCTCTCTTCCAAGTTTCTAGATTTTGGGTGAATTTTTTTCAAGGGTGTAGGGAATAAGGCATGTAACTTTCCTTTGACCAGTTGCTGTGTTGAGTTCTCTAAATGACGTTTCCTTTAAGGATTAGGGATAAATGGAAGAAAAGGTTTGAATGTGGGGCACTACAGGAGTTTAATAAATACACTTGCTGATCTACCAGTCCCCAAGAAGGACTCTGGTTTAAGCAGTTCATAAGAACCCTGAGGGGACACCGGACACTGTGGCCCATGCCAGTAATCCCAGCGACTCAGGAGGCAGAGGCAGGAGGATCGTAAATTCAAGATCAGAGGCAGTCTGAGTAATTTAGCAAGACCCTGTCTAAAAATAAATAAATAAATAAAACATGGGCTGGGGGAGTTCAGCTCAGTGGTCTAGTACTTACAGAGCATGCAAGTGCGAGGCCCTGGGTTCAACCCCCAGTACTGAAAAAAAAAAAAAAAAAAAAAAAGGGACACTGAGGGGTAGTCTTAGGACTTTAGGTTTCTTAGGACCCAGTTCTGCAGACTCTGGTTAAATTTGGAGCAAAGATAAATTAGAAGTTAGAAATAAAGCACTGATAAATTTAGCATTTTCCTTAGAAGATTATTTCAACAGTAAGGCATACTGGGGCACCACTGGCAGTATGATTGCTGACTTCTTATTTAACAGGGAAGAGCTAAGTTAGGAATTATTATTGTTATAGTCTGAATGTTTGTGCCTGACCCCATTCATATGTTGAAATCCTAACTCCTAATGTTGTGGTCCCTCATGGTGTCTGTCAGTTTGTCATGCTGTGGGGGTTTGCGTGTTGCTGTGGTGCTGAAAGCTATGCCACCAGTAGCTCAGATACCAGCAGGTCCACCCATGGTGGACAGGTTTCAGCCAAGGTTCTAGTGGTATTTATTAATTTATTTACCTATTTATTTATTTTTATTTTAAGATAGGGTCTGTTACCATTGCCCAGGCTACCTCTGGCTTGAACTCTCACAGTCCTCCTGCCCTAGTCTCCTGAGTCACTGAGATTACAGTCATGCACGATGGCACCTGGCTTAATCAAATACATCTGGAAAAAGTTCTGTATCGCCATGTATTTTATGTCTTAAGACACCCTAGACAAACTAACTTGCATAGTAAATTTGACTGGCTGTTCCTAATATCATTTGAGAAAGTAGAGAAAGAAAAGTATAAGCTCAGAGCTTCAAATTCCTAGCTCAACCTCTGCATCAATGAACTGAAAGTTCCAATGTCTGCTCCTAAGAAAATCCTTATATGCAATATCCATAAGACTGAGATTTCTAGAAATGAAACTCAGAATCTCATGCTCCAAGTGACTGAATTACAATGCATATTGAATTTCTAAACTTTCAGAGTGTCTTTTGATAAAGTGAAGGCATTGATTGGGAAGCAATGGGATCCTGGAGTCTGAATGAGAACACTTGTTACCATGTGACCTGAGCTGACCCCAGTGACTTAGATGACTTAGACCAATAAGCCATACATTCGGATGTGCATAGCATTGCTCCATCATCACCTAGAAGTGATTCATACAGAATCAGGCTTGAGCAGTCTCTGAAGGCTCAGCTACACCATTCACTGCTGATACAATAACATTCATCTAAGCTGCCAGAGATGAATGGAAACTAGAAATGGTAAATCCCTGCTGGAAGAACTAGCAATGATTTTAAGCCTTCCCAGGAAACAATGAAAAGTTAGGAAAATCATTCACACAGCAAACATGCTTGATGAAGGAACAGAAGAACATATTGAAGATCACTGAGAATCCCTAACAAATAAGGAACTGGAAGAAAGTGTACGTCATCATCAGAGGAAGATGAAGAAACTGAAGCAGAGCCAGTAATGTGGCCAATTACCAAAATTTGCCAAAGTGTTTCAAATTCCACAAATGTTAAAGGAAAAAATTATGAAATATGATCCTTAGATGGAACACAGCATTAAACTCACCTGTGTGATTACCATAGGATTAAAACCTTTGCACAATCGCATTGATGAGTTAAAATGAAAGAGGAAACCACTTCGGATTACAGTATTCCCTGAAAGAGTTTCAGCAAAAATTCTTTCAACTATCAAGGATCCCTAACCCTTGACATCTTCTACCCCAGACATCTAACCCTCAAGGTCATTGTGATTTGAAGACCAGAATCGTTTGAGGCATCAATGATGTTCTAGTGTCTTCTGATGTATCCTCAAGGGGGTCAGTGGCAGCCTCACACTGCAGCCAATGCCCATGTCTCTCACCTCACTTCATCCCATCATGCACTGTTGTTAGTTGCCATCAAGTCCAGGTCCATCTCACAGCAACTCTGTGTATAGCAGAACAAAACACTCCCCAACACTGTACCAGGTACATGATCTCTTTTATGTTTAAGCCTATTGTGGCAGCCACAGTGTCAGTTCATCTAGTCAAGGGTCTTTCTTTTTTCCACTGCCCACCACTGTCCCAAACATGATGTTCTTCTCCAGGGATTGGTCCCTCCTGACAACATGTCCAGCATACATAAGATTCAGTCTAGCCATCCTTGCCTCCAAGGAGCACTCTGGTTGCACTTCTTCTTGGGCAGATCTGCTGGCTCTTTTGGCAGTCCATGGTATATTCAATATTCATCACCAGCACCATAATTCAAAAGCATCAGTTCTCCTATCTCCCTTATTCACTGTCCAGCTTTCAAAACCATATGCACTGCATTACCTCTTATCATTATAAGAGGACAAATGATGTGTACAGTACACTAAGATATTTTATGAAGGGAGAGAAAAAGAGAGAGAGAACAAGACTATGTTCATATAATTTTTATTACTTTTATTACAGTATATTGTTATAATGTTTGATTTTCATTTGTTAGGTGCCATTGAGTAGGGGTCCAACACATAGCGACCCTATGTGCAACAAACGAAACACTCCCCAACACTGTGCCATGCCCAGCACTATGTCAGAGCTTTTCTGCTATTCATAGGGTTTTCAATGGCTGACTGTTTTTTGGGAGTGGTCTGCTAGATCCTTCTCCCAAGCTTACAGCACTCAGTATTCCCAGGCAGTCTCCTATCCAAGGACTAACCAGGCCCAATTCTGCTCAGATTCTGAGATCTGGTGGGATTGGATGCCAGTGTGGTGTGCAGGGTTGATTTTTATTAGCTTTTGCTAATCTCTTATTGTGCTTAATTTGTAATTTAAGCTTTATCACAAGTATGTATGTATGTATAGGCAAAAACAGTGTAAATGTGTACATACCAGTGGTACCAAAAAGATATATACCTTACCTTTCAAACTTGAATTGAATTACAATAGCAATGTGTAGCATGACTTTCACTCACAAGGTGGTGTTAATTAAATGAGTGCTAGTGCCACCATGCGACAAGCAGGTGAAAGAAAACAGTGGAAGCACGGTTGTTGTTAAAGGAGCACAAAACCATTTTGGAGTGGTGTTTGAAATTTGAGAACACCGTGGAAGTACAATGACAATGGAGATATGGCTATGCCACAGAACCTCCAACACGTCTAACTATTGCACGCAACCGTGATAAGTGTGAGATGCACGGTTCTGTGTGCAATGCACCAAAGGGAAGACCCGGGAGACTTCACACAGCAACAAGTCCTGCTTCTTCTGCTGTGGTGTTGGAACAGTTTCCATGCTCACCACCGAGGTCCACCAAACAATGTGAGTGTGAGATCGAAGTTCGCACAAGAAGCATAGGATGCATTCTTAATTCAGCAAGATGGGAAGTTCTCATCCTAGGATGTGCATACTTTTTTGGTACCCTCTGTATTTATGTAAATATATACATATTCCCTGTGAATGGGGGGAGACTTACTGAATATTTAAAAAGTCCCTTTACCCCTTTTCTACATGGCCAGTACACTCTTCACTCATGACCATGACTCACATTGATGACATCTGCGAGATGAGTGCCTTGTTTTGCTACTTAAAAAAAAAATCTCTTTTAACCTTAACAAGAAAATCTTTCCTGATCTCAGTATTGGATGCCTCACTTGAATGATTGTTTGGCTTCTATCACATTTTGCATTCAACATTTTTGTCTCTCAAAACTTTAAATATATTTTGTTTTTTTACATTGTTTCCTCACAGTATCATTGATGAGAAGTCTGATGTAAATCTCATTTGAATTCCTTTTTCTTTTTCTTTTTTTTTTTCTTGGTAATCTCTCCATGTCCCTCCTTCCCTCTTTCTGGAAATTCCTAGGATTTTTTTTCTTTCAGCAGGTTGTATCTAAGTAGGTCTCCTCTACTCTAAACAGCTTCTACCTTTCAGATAACAATTCTTTTTTTAATATTTCTTATTTTTCTGGGGTACTGGTGAATTGAACCCAGAGCCTCACACATGCTTTTTGCAAGCCCTCAACCCCTGAGCCACACCCTCAGCCCATTTTTTACTTTGCATTTTTGAGACAGGGTCTCACTAAGTTACACAAGCGGCGTCTGGCATTGAACTTATGGTCCTCCTGTCTCCCCCTCCTGATAGACACAAAGTCTTTCACAGCATCAAAACATTCAGTGACTCATATATTTATGACCATTTACACAGGGATTTCTAAGGAGGATAAGAAAACTGTTTCCATAACATAATGTTGTGGATTAGTCCAAATCCATCTCACCCATCCATCTGTATGTTTATCTTTTAACCTTCACAATTTGGCATGCTCTAAAGAGGCTACAAGTTTGGTGCCATGAATCTATTTTGCTACTGATAACAATCGATTCCACATGGCATTTCAGAGTGAATTGCTGCATAACTGCTTTAGTCTTTTTTTGTCTTTAAGATAACACCCATATATAAACAATATGAAGCCAAAGTTTAGTATGGGATTATTCAAAAATATCTGTTCTGGACTTGTTTGTTGTTGTTAGGTGCTATCAAGTCATGTCCGACTCATAGCGACCTAGTGTTTGGGGATTGCTTAAGGAGTCGATTGCCACCTCTTTCTCCCGTTTTTGCAGTGCTGGGAATTGAACCTGGGACCTCAGAGAGTGCAGTGCAGCACTCTACCAACTGAGCTAAACCCCAGCCAATGTTCTGGACTTAGACACCTCTTAAATCATAGAAATGGAATCATGAAGTTTCTGGATTGAGAGTATTAGATGAGGGAACAGAAATACGAGGAGAAGGGAATAATACTTCTTGATTAGCCAATCAACTGGCTGGAACTGCAGTGTTTTTAGTTACAACAGAGTTTGTACTATGTAGGCTACAGAGTTTGTACTATGTAGGCTATCTTCAGATTTGAAGGTCATCCTAGTATAAATACAGAAAATGCTTTGGCTAATTTAGCTAAGGTAGTAATTGATCTAGGACTGGGGTTTAGGTCAGTTGGTAGAGTACCTGCTCTGCACTCCCTGAGGACACAGGTTCGATCCCCAGCATGGCAAAAATAGGAGAAGGATGTGGCAGTTCATGCTCGAAAACAATCCCAAAACAATCGGCATTGAAAACCCTATGAGGGTTGCTGTGAGTCAGACCGACTCAGTGGCACCTAACAGCAGCAGCATAATTGATCTGAGGCAAGAAGAATAAGTCTAGGCTATTGGATCAAGAAATAGGTCATAGTAAGCAATGACTGTACCATGTTGCTGTATGTCTTCATTTTTATGAACATGTTAAAAAAAAAGCTTGTGAGACCCTGGGCGACTCAGGTAGGGTGGATGAATAATACCATATATTCTAAATTCTGATTTGCACTCTTTCAGCAGTTTTAGATGGCTACAAAATTTCTTTTCTAACCTTAATATGTACCTATACACACAAATTGCCAAAGTTATATTGGTAATTTTAGCCAAGAGGTCATACTTTAAGTGCTAATATATAAATTCTTTTAACGAATCCATGAATAAAGCAAATGTATGTATCTATTTGTGGTTAGAGAACTTGCCTATACCATCTGCCTCAGAAATTAAGTAGTCCATGTCATTTTTCTTTCTTTCTAGTACTGGGGAGTTAATCCCAGGGCCTTGTGCTTGCTAGTGCCCTACACCAACTGCACTTTTAGCCCCTATGTTTTTGATCTTTTATTTTGAGACAGGGTCTTACTACTTTGCACAGACTGCCTGTCCTCAAGCTCACGATCTTGATCTTCCTGCCTTAGCCTCCCACGTCTCTGGGATAAGGCATGTGCCCCACAATGCCTGGCTTCATCGGATCACTTTTAGATCTGGTTTCCTCTGAAAATTTCCACAATTTGTGAGACACAAGTGGCACACCTCCTGTCTCCTGAGTTTTTACAAGCTCGTCTCTTCTTGGTTAAATTTCCTTGATCTATTCTAATGCTCCTAGGCTGGAAAGACAGACACTTGATTAAGTCCTTGAAAAGCAGGTTGTGTGCAGTTCCTGGAACTACAAAAATTGCTTGACACTTTTTTCATGATTGGTAATCACATCATATCAAGGGCTTAATCATAATTTTTCATTTGGGTAGATGTACCATTTTTTATAAAATCTCCAGATTGTAAGAGCAGTGAGTCTAAGAGTCTACAGAAAATATCTTTTAAATATTTTAAAGGAAGAAAGAAAGATTTTGTAAATTGGCTTACCAGAATTTTAGTCATTGTTTGTTGTTGTTAGGTGCTGTCCAGTCATGTCTGACTCATAGCAACCCTCATAGGGTGTCCAATGGTTGATTGTTTCAGGACTGTTTTTTTTGGGGGGGGGGGTGGAGGGTGGACTGCCACATCCTTCCCGTTTTTGAGATGCTGGAGACTAAACCAGGTCCTCAGAAGTGTGGCGCTATCTACCAACTATGCTAAACCCCACATCAGTCATTGTTTAAGGAGAGCTTATCAAAATAACCACTAGATGGCACCAGTGTTCCATTTAAAAACTGTACTATGCCAATTGCTTTTGTCTCCCTTGCAGGCTCCCGGTCGTAGTTAGGGCTCCACGTAGAGTTCATCATTGCCATGCTAAAGCCTGTAGCCTCTCTGTCACTTTTAAGGTCTGTCAATGGAGCCACTGATTTGGGAATTTCATTCCTTGAGCTATATCCATTAAGGAGAAAGTGGCTCAGCCACTGTCCTAAATGAAATGACAGAGCGAGGAGTTCACAAGTGCTACACAATGGAGCTAAGCCAAGCCCAGGTCCATGCTCTGCGGGTATTTTTGCCTTCCCCCCCCCCCCCCCCCCCCCCCCCCCCCCCGAATTATGGGGCTGAACCCGGAGTCTCGCACATGCTTTGTAAGTGCTCTACCACTGAGCTGCCCCATTTTTAAAATAATTTTTTATTTTGAGAGAGGGTCTCACTAATTAGTACAGGCTGCCTCTGGCCTTGAACTCACTATCCTCCTGCCTCTGCCTCTCGAGTTGCTGGTATTACAGGGGTGAACTACCATGCCCAGCTATTTGTGGTATTTCTTTAGCACAATATCAGCAGAGGGTTTTTTTTTTGTTTGTTTTTGTTTTTGTTTTTTCCCCTCCTCTGAACACAGCTACTAAATATCTACAATTGCTCACAAATCTGTCACTGAAAATGGAAATTCGGTAGGAAAATGGGTATTTTGGGAACTGGTTTTACCTGGTCTCCTGATTCTAGATGATGCAGTCTAGATTATTTTATGTAAGTAACACAGATATCCAAGTTACTGTTTATACAGGTTTAGAATATCAAACAAAAGACTTCTCTTAATTACTCTCCTGACAGTTTTTACTCTAGCATTTTATAACAGGAATTCAGCTTTGTTTAAATTTCTAGGAACAAAATCAGGCCAAATATTTCATAAGCACTTCTGCTATCTTGGAATTCTAAAACCTTTCCAGGCTGACTTCAGGGCTCTAGACCATGCTCCAGGTGTAGTTATAACGTGGCCCAGAAACAAAGTGGCTTCTGCTCAAGCATGTCTCTTAGGGTTCTTCCTTTTAGCTTCAGCCAACCCTTCTGACCCTTAATATGGGAAAGTTGTCTACTCTACAGGACAGCATCAGCTTCTTACATTTGACCATGAGCTACTCAGAGGTCAGGACTGTGACTTATTCATCTCAGTATTTGGTACTAAAAGGACACTCTAGTGTTTCCAAAATGAGGAGTGTTGTGGTTTGAATTGAGAACAGACCCCATAAATTCACATTTGAACGTCTGGTCCCCAGCTAATGATGTTATTTTGGGAGATTCTGGAGACTTTGGGAAGCAGCACCTAGCTGGAGGAATTGGGGATATACAGTCCCTGGCCCACCTTATCAGCTCTGTCTGCTTCCTGGAGCACTGTGCAGTGAATAGCTGACCTCTGCCACATGTTCCACCACGTTTTCCCCACCAACACAGACTCACCCTCTGAAACCGTGAGCCAAAATAAACCTTGTCTTCCTTAATTTGTTTCTGTCGATATTTTGGTCACAATGAAGCAAAACTAATGGGGGGGGAGGGGGAGAGAAGGGTCATTGGTGGCAAAGAACCAAATCTTTCAACATGCATCTACTTGTTCTCACCACTGAGGTGGTCCTGCCTGCTTGTCCATAGTTCCTGGAATTATATAATTAAAATATGGCAGGCATGATGGCTGAAATGGATTCTGTAGATAAGTAGCTCTTCTAGGGTAAGGATCTCAAACATCCAGGCCAGGGACCAGTAGTGGTCCATGGCTACTAGGAACAGGGCCATGTGAGCCAGTGAAACTTCATCTGTATTTACAGCCATTCTCTATTGGCTCATATCCCCAAACCAAATCTTCAACTGTATTTATGGAACAACTGTCTTCCATGAAACTGGTCCTTGGTGCCAAAATGATTGTGGACCATTGTTCTGGGGTCTGCTCAGAGCTTCGGTCCTAACTGAGATATGCGGTATCTTTTTGTGTCTTCTCATCTTCCCTCACTGAAGCTTCCCCTTCCTTCCTTTCTTCCTTCTTGGTAACTAAAACAGTAGAGGTATTCCCTCTTAACTCTGATTTGCCTGATTCATACCAGATGAATCAGTTGCATCATATGCTTGTGAAAGTTGGACATTGAATGAGAGAGACAGGAGAAAAATTGATGCTTTTGAATTTGATGCTGGAGATGAATACTGAATATACCATGGACTGCCAAAAGAACCAACAGATCCATCCTAGAAGTGCAACCAGAGTGCTCTTTGGAAGCAAGGATGGTTAAACTGCATCTTATGTATTTTGGAAATGTTGTGAGGAGGGACCAATCCCTAAAGAAGGACATCATGTTTGGGAGAGTGGCGGGTCAGTGAAAAAAACAAACAAACCCTCAACTACATGGAGACTAGATGGATTTGTACAATGGCTGCAACAATGAGCTTAAGCATAAAATAGATCATGTGTGTGGCACAGTGGCTGGAAGTGTTTCACTCTGTTGTACACAGGGTCACTATTAGGTCAGACCTGACTCAATGGCATCTAACAAAACAGAACATTATGAAGACCCTTAGTTTTCTTGTTCTGGGTTAAAAATCTAAAGATTCAATAAATTGCGTCAGGCATTAAGAAGAGGCTTTAAGTCTGAATCATGAATAACTCTGAAAGAAACTGAGGAAGAGACTAGAATCGATGGCAGGAGGAACAGAAAAGGAATATAGTCCATGAAGTACGGGGAAGCATAGCATTAAATGCACATAAATATGGCAATGGATGGTAGAGTCACACTCACAGCCTCCATGGAATATGGCTCTGAAAAGGTATGGCCTTTTATAGTCCCATCCCATATTAACTCTAGTTTGGCATTTTGGGCTTGTTGCTTGCAAGCCAGAAAGCACAGTTTCTTAATGACTTGGGGTCAGACTCACAACAGTGATAGTAAAACTCTCAGAAGCATTGACTTTGTTCGTGACTTTCATTAAATTCCTTTTCTACAAAAGAAGTGAATTTCTCATTTCCTGTATGGTGGTAATGCCAAAAAAGATGGCTCAGGAAGCAGCAGAAGACAACCTGGGGACTGCTTAAGGAGAAGAATAAAACAGAGGTTTTTTTATAGAACTGTTAGAATTTCAGAGATCGCACTGAGACTGTGAAGCCATGCTCAACATATGAAAAGGCAAAGAAAATACACTTGACCTGACTGCTCTTTGAGATAGGACCATAAAAGGGGGAGAATAACTTAATAATTAATTAGAACAGAGACAGTGACTAGAATGTAAAACAGCCCCCACAGGGAAACTGGAGTGCTACTACCAGAGAGTCCAAATCCAGGAGATAAAACTGAGTTATACGTGGGCAATGGAAATTAAAAGCTACAGGATATGCTGCAAGGCATTATGGTATCCTGGCTAAAGGCATGGACTTCAATGCCAAAACGTCTGTGTTCACATTTTAGACCTACCTTTTACTGTCTGTCTGATTTGGGGCAAGTTAATTAACCTCTCTCTGCCACATTTTATCCATCTATCGAATGAATAAAACAATATCTAATTCATAGAGTTTGTATGAAGATTAAGTTATTTAAAATGTGAAAAATTTTAAAACACATGGAATTCAAAAAGGGCCACACGTTTGTTGTCTATTATTATTTGAAATATTTTCACCATAATGTAAGGGTTTTTTTGTAATTTTATTCCTTTATTTAGATAAGGAAAATATGCTCCAAAGTTTTCTTTTAATCACAAATGAGTTAAATTGTATCAAATCATGAGTGTGAATACATCAGGAAAATCCTATGAATTCTCTCCTTCAATCTGTTTGGCAATGGTATTATGTTTTATAATCCTGAAAAATGCTAGAAAACTATAAGTGTGAAAATATAATGTGGATTCAATTAACTAATACATTTATGCATCCATGTTTATGGATGAAATTATCCCATAATTGTTGCTTATTATTTAATGTGGGTAACAATGTCATACTAGTTCCATAAAAAAATTGAGTCATGTTCTCTTTTTCTCTCCAGTGTAGTAGTTTTCATAAAATAAGGATGACTGGTTACTAGAAAGACTGCAAAATCTTCTGTAAAATTTCCAGGGTTTAGGGACTTGAAGAAGTGGCAATTTTAAACAACCAGTTTCTTTTACACTATAGAGTAAATCACATTTCCCCCCCACCCTCAGGAGGGTTGTTTTTTTTTTGTCTTGATTTTTGTTTGTTTTTAATTTTTAAGCCAACTTTGGTAATTTCTTTGTCATTGGTTTTTAAGTTAATAGTCATATTTTCATGGTATTTTTTAAGACTAAAAAACTCTGTTCTCTGTATTTTATAACCTTGTTTCCATTCTTAGATTAATTTGTGTCTCCTCTTTTTTCTTTAATAAAGTTTTTAAAGCTTTGTAAATTTACTACTCTTTTAAGAGAGTTAGGTTTTGATTTTGTAGTTTCCTTCCATTCTAAAATCCTTTGATCTTTCTGTTTCTTTAATTTCTACCTTTGCTTTTATTTCTTTCCTGCAATTTTCCTTGTTCTTTTTCTGACCTCTTAGGTGACTACTTTCTTGTTTTATCATAAATGCATTTAAAATTATACATTGTCACATAAGTGCTAGACTGATCCTATTCTATAGGTTTTGCATTTGTAATGTTCTAATGATATAATTTCAAAATTAATAATTTTGTAGAACTTTCTCTTTTAATCTATGAATCATTTTAAAGTAGAATGCTTCCTAAAACTAATAATCTTTTTTTTTTTAATCTATAATAGTAGATTGAACCTAGGGCCTTCTATATGCAAGCAGTTTACCACTGAGCTGAACTTCCAGCCCCCTTTTCAATTTTTTGTTTTGAGGGAAGGTCTTCCTAGGTTGCACAGGCTGTCTCTGGCCTCAAATCTGTGATCCTCTGGCCTCAGCCTCTTGCCTCGCTGAAATTACAGGCATGAGCCACAGTGCCTGCCCTACTGACCTTTCTTGTTTTGATATTATTATATTGTCAGAGAATGGTCTATATAATGTCAATTTTTTAGAATTTGTTGAGGTGTCTTTTCTGGTCTAATATGATCATTGTTTGTAAATCCCTATTTTGAAAATAATAGTTGTTCCTTTCACTGTAAAAATGTTGCACATTTCCACATCTTAGTAATCTTACCTGATTTTACTATCAGTTTCTGAGAAAGAGTGAGAAAGATCCAAAATCTCCCACCATAATTGTGATTTGTCAATTTCTCCTTATAGTTCTATTTTGTACATTGATTCAAAGCTATTTTATGATCTTCTTGGAGATTGTTCCTTTTATCAATATAAAATGCTTCCCTTTACCCCATTAAATTTTTGATGCTTAAAAATGTCAACATATCATCTCCATTTATTATAATTTGATTATTATTTTCAGGGGGCTGGGATTTAGCTCAGTTGGTAGAGCACTGTGCTGCAGTCTCTGAGGTCCCGAGTTCAATTCCCAGCACAGCAAAAATGGGAGAAGGGCCTGGCAATCCACTCCCAAGACAATCCCGAAACAGTCAGCCATTGAAAACCCTATGAGGGTCACTATGAGTCGGATACCAACTCGACGGCACCTAACAACAACAACCACAATTATTTTCATGTTTTTATTTCTAGGGCTTCAGTTTGCTCTGTTTTAGATATGTTTCTTATAAACAACATGTAACAGGACTGTTGTGGCTGATCTGAATAGTTTCACTCTGAGCAGGCGTTTTTAACCCATTTGAGCTTTTCATATAATTTATTTTTGGATTTATTTCTCGTATTATATTTTGTGTTGTTTGTTTGCCATTTTTTACCCCACTTGCCTTTTTTATTTTAATTCTTTGTTCCACTTTTTAGATTAGTATGGTTTTGTATATTCCCATGATTTGCTATAAAAAGATAATCTTCAGTTTTTAGCATATACATCAGGCTTATTTCTCTAATAAATTCTAAAGTTAACTAGTAACTATTTTCTCCCAAAAGGAACAATAATTATAATATTTTTATTTCTTGCTAAAACACCTCATTAACTTCCATATTATCTAAGATTTTGTTTTTTATTTATTACTATTATTTTTGATTGATTGATTGATTTTTTATGGTACTTGGGGGTTGAACCCAGAACCTCGTGCATACTTTGCAAGTGCTCTACCAGCAGGCTTCACCCCCAGGTCATTTTTTTATTTGTATTTTGAGTCAAAGTTGTGCAGGCTGCCTCTGGCCCTACACACAGTCCTCCTGCCTCTGCCTCTTGAGTGGCTGGGATGACAAGCATGTGCCACCATGCCTGGTTTATTATCTAGGATTTTAATTCCATTTTGAATTTGAAATATATCCATGAAAAGGATAGTTTTCCCCCATAGTTGAGACTTAATTAAGTTAAGCAATGTTTTCCAAATTGCTTTGCTTACTATTGCATTTTCCATCCTTCCTCCTTGAATCAGTTTTATTGCTGATGTCCATTCTTCTCTTATTTCTTTGTAAATGTCAATGAAGAGTAAACTCTTTTTTTCCATAACTGCTCATATGTTACCTTTTTGTTTTTGTGGTACTGAGTGGTTGAACCTGGGGTCTAGTGTTTACTTTGCAAGTGCTCTACCATTGAGCTGCATGCGCACCCCCTTTATTTATTTATTTATTTTGCAGTAGTAGGGGGTTGAACCCAGGGCTTCATTTATGCTTTTTTCAAGCACTCTTCCTCTGAGCTGCATCCCCAGCCCATGTTTTTGAGTTTTGGGTTTTTTGTTTTTGTTTTGTTTGTTTTGTTCTTTTTTGTTTTGAGCCACAATATCACTAAGTAACACAGGCTGCCTTTGGCCTCAAACTTGTGGTCTTCCTGACTCTACTTCCCAAGTGGGCAGAATTACACCTGGTATTACATTTGCTTGGCTTATTTATTTTTTATCTTGAAACAGGGTCTCACTAAATTATGCAGGCTGCCCCCGGCCTTGAACTTGAGATCCTCCTGCCTCTGCCTTCTGAGTCGCTTGGATTATAGAAGTGTGCCGTGGTGCCTGGTTGTTTATTATCTTTATAATAAATGTGAAACTATAATTCTAAGTATGAATCTTTTGAATCCTTTGAGCCATTCTAGCAAATTATCCAACCTGATGGGCTTATAGGAACTCCTGAATTTGCATCTAGTTGGTCAGAAACATAGCTGGCACTGGACCCCACTGGGGACTGACGTCTGAAGTGGACGGGGGTTGTCTTGAGAAGGACTGCGTCCTAAAAACTGAGGAGTTTAGTGCTAACTCTGGGTGGCTGGTGTCAGAAGTGAGCTATAGTTCACTCCTATCTTTTAGCCCCATTTTAAGAGAACGCCATTTATAATGAACAATGAATTGGCTTGTGGAACCAAAGGCTAGGAGGTCTTGGGCAGAGGGGTCAGGATCTTGTGAGCACCTTCTTGCTGTGTCTTCCCATAGCAGAAGAGCAAGAAAGAGAGAGGAAGAGGGAAAAGGGGGCTCAGTTCAGCCATTTATAAGGAGCTCACTCCTGAGACAACAACATTACTCCACTCATGAAGTTGTGGTCCCCATGGCCTGACCACCTGTTAAAAGTCTGTCCTATTAACACTACAAAAATAGCAATATAATTTCAACAAGAATTTTGGAGGTGACAACATTCAATCCATACCACTTCCCACTGGGAATGGAATAGAACATTTGTGGTATACAGGCACATTTTTACCAGTTATTACTGAAAGTCCCTCTCTCCTTCCACTCAATGGCAGGGGTACAGAGACTGGGAAACCCATTCTGCTAAAAAGTGGTCACCCTACAAATGCTATTCCAAGGATGAACTGGGTGTAAAGAAACTCAGTATGAAGGAAACATGGAGATTTTTCTTAAAGTATTGAAAAATAAGGACAGTTTCTCCAGTCTTCTCCAGAATTCTGGAAATTAAACCCAACCAATGGGCATTTAATTGTATTTCAGTAGGTAATACATGAAAACAAAATGTTTTAAATGTCTACTTTCAACCACTCTAATTGTATGGAAGATTAATTATTCTTCCTGTTGGGTAACGGGTATTCATCCATTTGAAAGGCGAAAGATTTGCTGAATTTGATAGCATTGAAGTCAATGGATTAGAGGGGCACCATGATTCATGTCTATAATACTGGGGACTTGAGAGGCTGAAGCAGAAAGATTGTAAATTCAAGACCAGAGGCATCCTACACAAATTAGCAAGACCCTATCTCAAGCTAAAAAAATAAAATAAAATAAAGGCTGAAATACAACTCAGTGGTAGAGTTGCCTAGCATGTACAAGGCCTTGGGTTCCATCCCCAGTAGAGAGAGAGAGAGAGAGAGAGAGAGAGAGAGAGAGAGATGTAGATTATATGAATTACACTCATTCTTTATCTACAGGCATATGACTAAAGTTTTCATCTCATAGAACATTTGTTGGCAATAGGTATACCTACCTATCTAAAGATTTTATAGTACCTTATCCTTTATCAGCCAAATCTGACAGAAGGTCACACATAATACCCTTAAATTTACTGAAAGAGAATTTTTGAGGAAATAGTATCTGGTGTCTTATTACAGACAATGTAATAAAAGGAAGCTTTAAGAAAGTGACTTATGATTCATGGAACCAAAGGCTGTGAGATAAGATTTAGGTGTCTGACTATGTATCTGTGTTTATACACTTTTATTATGACACCTAATTTTTTTAGGTACCATTGAGTTGGTGTCCAACTCATAAAGACCCTATGTACAACAGGTGAAACTGTATTGTTAGTGCCTCTCTGCTATTCATAGGGTTTTCAGCAGCTGATTGTTTCTTGGGAGTGGGTTTCCAGGTCTTTCTCCCAAGCCTACAGCACCTGGTGTTCCCAGGTGGTTTCCCACCCAAGTAGTAACCAGGCCTGATCCTCCTTAGCTTCTAAGATCTGATGGGATCAAATGCCACAGTGGTATGCCTGCAGGCAGATACCTAATGAGGAGGAATATAGTCTCTGGTGAGGTGGTCAGGAGTGCAAAATCACTGGGCTGGGGCTTTAGTTCAGTGGTAGACCACTTGCTTAGCATGCACTTGACAAAAAAAAGGAGAGGGGGTAAAAAATTAAAAGCCCAGAATGCAAAATCACCATTTGTGTTTGTTAGTTTTTGCATTTCTGTGGCCAAAATACCTGACAGATGAATTTAAGGGAGGAAGGATTTATTTTAGCTCATGGTTTCAGAGCGTCTTAGTCCATAGTAGTAGGAAGATGTGGCCAAAGAGGTGACTGGTGTGTTTGGCAGAGCAGAGCTGTTCACATCATGTCAGACCCAGAGGGAGGGGAAGAGAGAGAAAGAGAGAGAGAGAGAGAGAGAGAGAGAGAGAGAGAGAGACAGACAGACAGACAGACACTAGTACTAGGAGGACAGATAAAACCTTCAAAGGTCCATTCCCAGTGACCCACTTTTACCAACTAGATCCCACCTGCTAAAGATTCACATCCTCTCAAAATAATGCCACCCACTGAAGACCAAGCATTTAACATGAGCTTCAGGAGACATTTTACATTCAAACCATAAATCCGTTTGAGAAAATGGGTGTAAATTTTCAAAGCATTCATCAATAAAGGAAATACAGCTTGGGAATTGTGGGATTGCCAAGTATATTTCTGCTGCAATTTCCAGTGATAACAGAACCTATATTGAAAGGCTATACACATGTACTGGGCTTGAACTCTTAAAAGGTGAGTGAATGTGTTTTCTTAGGTCAAAAAAATGCTAATTCAAATATCTGTTTCTACCATATGGATAAAAATAATTCTTTACCTGCTCTGTTGAATCTAATTAGATGGTTGGCCTAAGATTTAATTGGGTCTGGGTTCCTGTTGGTGGTCTGCATATTTTTCCTATGGGTCACTTTTGTTTATAAATTCCACCTCTCTGTCTGTCTGTCTCTGTCTCTCTTTCTCTGTCTCTGTGTCTACAAATGGCTTTGGTTTGGGTTTTGGATTAAGACTGATGCCTATTATCCCAGCACTTGGGAGGCTAAGGCAGGAAGATTGTGAGTTTGAAGCTAGCCTGGGCTACATTGTGAGACCTTGTCAAAACGCACACACACACACACACACACACACACACACACACACACACGGAAAAAAACCCCTGATATTTCTCCTGTACATGTTCACTGCCATGGTAATTTATTTGACTTTATAGTCACTTGACTTTGCTCTACCTGAAGCCTGAAAGCTGTAAGGTTGTTACTGAGAGGCTAACAATGCAATGAAAAAAACATAAAAGCCTTATGTTGTTCATTAATGTCATTTTCAATCCCCTAAGAATGCTTCAGACATTTCCAATAAGTGTCCAGAACAAAGTTGCCAATGATGTCTGAAGAGGTACATAAAGTTCTACAATAAGGATAAAAGTAATCCTTTTGCTGCTTTGCCATGAGCCTCTCTAGATGGTTGGCCTAGATTTAATTGGCTTTAGGTTCCTGTTGATGGTCTGCATATGTGTACTTTTATTTTTGTGTCAGTGCTCAAAAATATTTTTTTCCTTTTCCCCTTTATTGGTAAATGTTGGTGGGGTACAGAGTAATACAGCATTTGCTTTTTCCATTATGCAACTATTACATCACTTTTGATTACACTTTCATCAATGTACAAAGTTTATGGGACCTTTTGACTAATATGTAGTAAAACCCATATGCATATTTGAGTTATATTTCCTTATTTTCCCCATGTACTCATGAAGTTGCATCAAATGATTGAGACTATCCTCTCCCCCTTTATCCCTCTACATTGATTCTCCTTCCCTTCTCACCTTCCCCAACCTTTGCTTCCCTTTGCTAGTCCCCTCTGTCCTTCTATCTACTCTTTATATTTTCCCTTCTTTACAAAATTTGATTGTGCATTTTTATATATCTGCTTATGTGTAGGTTTTTTCTCCCTTTTAGTAAGATTCAGGTCCTACATATGAGTGAGAACATATGGTATTTCTATTTTAGTGCTCAAAAATATTAAAGCCCAGTTTGGATAAAATTTTTCTTCTATGGACTCTCAGTGAGTTCCCTTTTTTTCCCTACCAACTATTTGTAAGATAAAAACACGCTTACAAAAGCAAACCCATCAATTACTACACACCACACGAAGATTATTCAATACACTAGAGGCTGCTGACAGGCCTACAGTCAAACACTGAGAATGTCACAAGAATATAACAAGAAAGGGGCTGGAGTTTAGCTCAGTTGGCAAAGTGCTGCTCTACTCTCTCTTAGGGCCTAGGTTTGCAAAATCTGCAAAATCAGAGAAGGACCTGGCAGCCCACTCCCAAAACAATTAGCCATCAAAAACCCTATGAATAGCAGAGAAGCACTGACAACAATGCCAGGCATGGCACAGTGTCAAGGAATGTTTAGATCTGTTGTGCGTAGGGTCCCTATGAGTTGAACTCGACTCAATGTCACCTAACAACAACAACACAACAACAATATACATTCTCTCTTTTGTTTCTTGCCTCTTGAGAGTTAGAATCCTTACATGTGTTAACTCTTAGTACATGATTAAATTCTAATTCTCTTTAACACAAGAATCAATGAGGGTACATATTGTATGGTTCAAAAACAGTTGCCCTATTTTACACTAAAAGATGGTAAATACTCATTTGCTATACAAAAGAGAAGACAAATCGTGATGGGTAAAAATCAGGCTTATTATATTGCTTTGCTGTGTTGTGTTTTATGCTAATAAGAGGAAATGTACTTACATGAATAAATTTTAATTTTCTTCAAATCATGTTATCTATCAATAATTCCTTACCCTCCCTGCTCCATTCTGCAATGTGGTACTAAGATCCAAGTCATTGATAGTTGAATCCCTGAATATTTGCAATTTTTCAGTAATAGAATATACAAGTAATAGCTCCACATTACCAACATTCATACAATTGAAAGGCTTAAATCCTGCTGTAACATGAACATTTATATGCATATTATGAGTATTTATATGCATTTTCATGTTTATATGCAATTGTTGAAATCAAATGTAGACGCTAAACAAGAACAAACAGTGAGACCTTGAGTTAGTGCCCAGGTTTTCACACAGAAAGGAACCACTCATTCTTTTCCTTGAGGGGATGAATGAAGGAAAGATTTCCCAGAGACTTTAGCATGGATTGCATAAATAAAACATTAACTTTACATCAATTTAATGTTATCATAGTCATTTAATGTGTGCACTATAAAGCTTATTGCAGACTTTTTTTTATATCTTTTTTCTCTAACTTTGCTTTTGAGGAAATTACAATACCAATTTACTATTTCACTGTGAGAAATATAACAAGTAAGCTTTGTTGTTGTTGTTGTTGTTGTTAGGTGCCATCAAGTTAGGTCTGACTTATAGTGACTCTACTTAAAACAGAATGAAATGTTCCCCGACATTGTGCCATGCCCAATACTATATCAGAGCTTCTCTGCTACTTATAGGGTTTTCGATAGCTGATTGTTTTGGAAGTGGGTTGCTAGGCCCTTCTCCCAGGCCTACAGCATGTGGTAGTCCCAGGTGGTCTCCTATCCAAGGACTAACCAGGCTGACCCTGCTTAGCTTCCGAGGTCAGGACTGGATGCTAGGGTGATACAGCTGTAGACAACAAGTAAGCTAGATTCTCTTCTGCAGATTAACATTCTTCCTGTATAATAAAGCTATGTGGGATGTCACAACTTTTATATTTTTAAAGATGTTAATGCAGTGATTCTTCATGTTTAGGGATATAAATTTGGACAAATGCCATGTGATCACTTCTCAGGCAATATGTCTATGTGTGCGTATGTTCAAATGCTTTGCCTGTTTTCAGGAGTTCATGGTCTTCCTGTTGCCCATCCTTGGCCTAATGGATTGGTGAGGAAGAGCAAAACATTCTTTGAGTTCTATTCTGCTAACACTAGCAAAGTAGGAGAGCTACATGATTTAAACCCTGTGTTGTTCTTTAAACTTTCACTGTGTATAAATTGCATGCACAATAATAATTGGCATAAGCCAGAACCTGCAAACTCTAATAGAACTTAAGGAATCCCAGGCCAGAAAGGCTGTCTAGTTATCCCCGATAATGTAGCAGAAGACAGGAACTCAGGAAGTTATATCTGTGACATATATATATTAATAAATCTAACACTTTACATTTGGTCATTCGGAAGTGGCATTGCACACCGGTTAGGAACACAGTTGCCTGTGTTCACATCCTGGGTCAGCAGCATCTTAGGTGTGCAAACTTGGGCAAGTTCCCTGGGGGTACTGAAGGATCTGTCTCTGAGGAGCTTAGGATAGTGCCAGAGCATCGTAAAAACTCCATAAATGCTAGTTACTGCTTTCTAAACAACAAAATAATTAAGTCAGGATTTATAATATTTAGAATAGTGATTTTAGTTGTGGGAAGACTTTCTCATCTTTCACTTTTGTGCCAAATTGGTTTGTAGTCTCCTCTAGAAAGAGTTTCGAAGCCTCTTCTGCTTTGTCCTGATGGAGCTCCAACTGCTTCTTCCCACACAATTTCTGGGAAGGATTGGGTGGGTGGGGTCAGATGGACCCCAGTGTGAGGCCTGCCATGGCAACTTCCCAGTACATGGACAATCTGCAACACTTTCCAGGCCTGCAGATTGAAGTTATGATGGATTCTGCCTTTCTTTTTGCAATTGTAGTCTGAATTTGAGGTCGTTAGACACATTTCTTGGTTTTGACCCCTTAGAGATCTTGTCTAACAAACAAAATACTTTGCAATAGCTCCATTAAAATAAATGCAAGAAAGAGATTTCAGAATTCTGAATTTAATTTTAGAAATTAGATATTTAGAAGCATTCCATTAGGTAAAGCAGTGGTTTCCTTTTTTTTTTCCCAATGACAGTACATTTTACACAAATAAATTAAAATAATTGCAATGTTTTAAACTTTCCAGAGCAAGGCTCTGGAAATGACAACATTTGGGCACTAATTTTGATAAAGGGCAACTTAAAGAACATATGGTAGCAGTTAGAAAAATGTATAAGCAAATGATCCAAATTAATTCATTAGACATTTATATTTCTGTCATGTACTTGACGAGGTGTTGCCTTATTCTATGGGGCCAATGGGTCTTTTGGTTACATACCATGTAGCAGATGGAAAACATTCAACTACTATTTTCTGTACTTGTCAAAAATGTTTTGCAATCATTACCTAAATTATATATATATATATATATATATATATATATATATATACATTGTACTAAATCATAGTAAAGAAAATATTCATAATAAAGTGAGCTATTGGTGTAAAAATGAGGTAGACTTTAAAATAAAAATAAATATGTACTGGATCTTGAGCTGAGTAGCAATTTTATACTAAAAGCCATACTGAAATAAATGACAGGGATTGGATTTTACTTTCTTGGATATTTATAAGACAATTCTATAGATTTTTCACATCTAATGAGAATAGGCTGTATCTTATACTTAACATGTCACCTCTGAAACCTGGTAACAATTTATCGTTGACACAAACTTGTTAACTAGCCAACAACGAATATTCTGAAGTGGTCTGTCTGATTATATCACTGGAGCTAAGTCAGCTCTAAGACCTCCATTTTTGACAGTTATGTTCAATATGAAAATATTTGTCATAGTTTCAGGACTTTAAATAATTTGTGAAAAGGTGTTGATTTTTTTTTTAACATCAGGTGGTGGTAGAGGCTGGTCCCTCAGGCTCCACTAGACTGTTTGATTTCTCAGGGGACTACCTCAAGTTGAATAAATTGGCACTGTGTATTGCTCCCACTTTGAGCACTGCATTAAAAATGAAGTGCTTGAACAAGCTGGACACATGAGGTCCATTTTGCTTGCAATGTTGTATATAGACTCCTAATTAAAAATAGGTATCTAGTGGAAAAACCATCACTCAACCCACAATGTAAAAGCATGTAATATTTTATTTTCTGCAACCACAGTTTTTAAAAGTCAGTATAAAGTTTCTTTTTTCTTTCTTTCTTTCTTTTCTTTCTTTTTTTTTTTTTTTTTTTTTTTTTTTTTTTTTTTTTTTTTTTTTTTTTTTTTTTTTTTTTTTTTTTTTTTTTGGTACTTATAGGTATAACCTAGGGCCTCCTACATACTTTGCAAGTGCTCTACCACTGGGCTGCTGCATCCCCAGCCCATTTTTATTCTTTATTTTAAGTCAGGGTCTCACTAAATTATGCAGGCTGCCTCTGGCCTTGAACCTTTAATCCTCTGGCCTCAGCCTCCCAAGCCACTGGGATTACAGGTGTACACCACTGTGACTGGCTTTCTTTCTTTCTTTTTTTTTTTTTTTTTTTCTTAGAAAGGATTGTCCCTTTTTCTGAGATCTTGTGCTTTCTATTATGAGGGGCAGAATGCCTTTCCTCTTATGAAATTACTTAAGAACCCCTACAATTTGTAAATTGAAAAGTAAGGATGTCACATTGAAGGCAAAGGTGAGCCTCACTCATGCCATGGTATTTTCAGTCATATCATATGGTTGTGAAAGCTAGACATTGGATAAGAGAGACAGGAGAAGAATTGATGCTTTTGAATTATGCTGTTGGAGACAAATATTGAATATACCATGGACTGCCAAGAAAACCAACAGAGCTATCCTAGAAGAATTGCAACCAGAGTGCTCTTTGGAAGGATGGCTAGACTGTGACTTACATATTTTGGACAAAATGTCAGAAGGGACAAATCCCTGGAGAAGGACATCATGTTTGGGAGAGTGGCAGGTCAATGAAAAAAAAGAAAACCTTCAACTAGATGGATTGACATAGTGGCTGCAACAATGAGCTTAAACATATCATCAAAAAGATCATATGCATGGCACAACGTCAGGGAGTGTTTCATTCTATTGTACATAGGATCACTATAAGTTGGACCTGACTAGATGGCACCAAACAACAACACCAATTTACAAGGAACAGTTCTAGATTCTAAAGAGTTAGCAGTGAAAAACAAACAAACGAACAACAACAACAACAACAAAAACCACAGAAAGTCTCTAAACACAAAGCAAATTCTAGAGGACAAGTAAACAAACATCAATCCAATCCAATCTACACCAATCACACCAATCCAATAGGAATAAATGCTATGAAGAAAGATGAAACAGAGTTAGGAGCCTAAACTGCGGGGCTTCTTTTGGGCCCAACAAGGCAAACACCAGGAGTATCCTGAATCTTTGGCCTTACCTGGGTATATTCTAGTTCAATTGGTCTGGGGCACAGCTTGGGTATCTGGATCTCTAAGCACCTTGAGCGGTCCTACTGTACAGCTGGAGTTGAGAATCACTAGGTTACAGTGATGATGGATGCTATTTTAGGTAGGGGTGAAAAGAATACCTTTTTGATTAGACAGCATGAGAAGAGGCCTGGATGAAGAGAGAGAGTCAAGAGCATACCTGAAGAGCCTTCCAAGCGATGGACCACACAGGCCAAGTCCTGGGGTAGTGGACATTTGATTTGCCATGGGCAGAGGAAGGGGGCAAACTTGGGTGGAGCAGAATGAAGGTACAAGCTAAATAGCACTAGATTGCAGAGGCAGAGTCAGATCACCAGTCAGGCCTGGAAGGAAGGTAGGTTACTCTAACATGATGAAAAGCCTCTGGAAGCTTTTGCAGGGAGGTAAAATAATCTACATTTTAAAAGATTACTCTGGCAGACATATGGGATGTAGATTTAACCTCAGGTGCAAGGGTGAAGGAGGGGACCAGTTAGGAACCTACTGTGGTGGATCAGCCTAGAAAGAAGGGCAGTTTAAACTTGGCAGTATAGAAGATCGGGGCATGAGAAGAGGTTGGATTGGAGGTAATTGAGGAAGGTGTAGCCACCGGCATGTGTTCTTAAACTGAATGCTGTATGTGGGAGAAATAAAGAAAGGACTCAGGGATGACTCCCAAGGCTGTGGCCTATGGAAACATTTTTGGTGAATGGTGGTGCCATTTACTAAGGTGAAGCAAACCAGAGGAACAGGTTTATGTTGGCACAAAAGGATTAAGAGTATTGTTTCGGCGTGTGTTAATGTTTAGGTGAAATTATGTTGGGAAAATAAGTGGTAAATTGGGTTTTTAAAAAAATATACTCAATTGACAAATAGTTGGTCATTTCAATCACTTAATTAGTTTATTTATTTGATGTCTGCAACCATAGCACCCTTGCATCCAATCACACTTGATCTCGGAAGCTAAGCAGGATCAGCCTGGTTAGTCCTTGGATGGGAGACCACCTGGGAACACCACGTGCTGTAGGCTTGGGAGAAAGACTCAGCAACCCACTCCTGAAACAATCTGCCAGCAAAAATCCTATAAATAGCAGAGAAGCAGTGACACAATGCCTGGCACAGTGTTAAGGACTGTTTTTATTCTGTAGTACCTATGTTGCTATGAGTCAGACCCGACTCGATGGCACCTAACAACAACAACTATTTGGTACTGGGGATTGAACCCAGGGCCTCATAAATGCTAAGCACGTGCTCTACTACTGAGCGACACCCCCAGCCAATTTAGAAAGTTCTAGTATTCTATAAATATTTCAAGGCAGTGACTTCATGCTGTGGAGCATAATTAGGAATGTATTAATGTTTATAAGTATCTGCTGATAAAACATATCTAAAATAAAATGAAGCATTGACAGTTACAAGAAATTAATGATCCTTTCCAGCTGTTCAAGTCAAGTATGCCAGGCTTTAGTATTTCCCTGAAGAAGCTACATTACAGCAGAATTAAAACTTTAGTCTAAACCAGGCAGCATGATGCATACCTGTAATCCAAGAGTCTGGGGAGACTGAGGCAAGAGGATCGTGAGTTAGAGGCCAGGAAGAGGCAGCCTACACAACTTAGTGAGATCCTATCTCAACATAAAAAAGAGGCTAAGGGTGCAGATCCGTGGTAGAGCACTACCATGTGTGAGGCCTTGGGTTCAACCCCCGAGTACTACAAAAACAAAAAGCAAAACCAAACCAAACCCTGCACACACAAAATTAGTATAATGTTAGATTCAAGGGATTTATATAGAAATACATTTGTCACAGTGGCTGGATCGAATTCTTTGGTTTCATGCGATACCTATTAAGACACCTCTCAGATGTCCATATCCACTGTGATATCTCAGAAAAGGAAAGTCAAGAATTTATGTAAATGAGAAAAACAACTTCGCTTTTAACAAACTTGACAGTTGATTCTAGTGATAGCAAAATATAATCGCTATAAGTACACAGGGATGATTTTTTTTTTTAATTTAGTGGCATTATATTGAATGCCTGAGGCTTTTTTCCTACAATTTGTCCAGTGGAACAATAAAATAATTCTTGATGATGTGAGGAGCCACAACATTAATTTGAATGTTTGAGAGCAGAGTTCCCTGGTAGCACAGAATGGAAAATAGGCACCTGAATCCAGATTGAGTATTATAATATCGTTCAAATAGAAATCATGTGAAGACTCCTTGCTTTTTATCTGGCAATACCAGCAAATACCTAATTACATTTTTCATATAGAAAAAAGAAAATATGAAAGAAAAAAACTAAAATTCAAACTTCCAAGAATCTGGATATCTTTCAACAAAGCCCATTCCCTGGTATGGAATAATTCCATGTATTATCACCAGGCCTCCAAGTCTCTACACTGAAAATGTACTTGGCAAAATCAACATCGAAGTAATAAAACAGCCCCTTGGAGACAGAAACCACATTTTTAAATTTCATTTGTTGCTAATTTATTTGAAACTAGATTGTAGCTAAGTGTCATCTCACTAGTGAGGTTAAAACTATATCCAGGCTCTGCCTATTTGAGTCATCTTTCTGAGTAGTTTCAATTGTCTCTTCATAAACTAAATAGCCTGTAAGTAGCCAAACTTCACGGAGGTTCCCACGATGTTAGGTCCGTAATGTTTCTCTTTACCGATTTCTCTTTGTGGGTCTGTGACATGTATTCCCAAAGCAGAGCTCAGTGTACTTGTTTAAGAACTTTAGAAAAACACAAAAAGCCAGCTTTGTAGACTCCTCCCAAGCGTCCTTTCTCCTGGACCAATAAAGGAGCTCTCACGGGGCACTTTGGCAGCAACCACTCCAGGGAATTCCCATTCTTCCTCTGCCTCAGCTAGCAATTATTTGCTTCTTTTTTTTTTTTTTTTTGTAACCTTTTCTCAGTTACAAGAGAAGTTGAAAAACATGACATTTCCAACATGACAATGAAATCCTGCTGACACAGATGAAATTGGTCTTCGTGCAGTTACATGAATCACACACGCAGACATATGCTAATAATGGCTAACATATGTTTAGCGTTGACTTTGCTCTCTCTCTGTACCATTTGATCCTAAAAGCACATCGATGATGTAGGCATTACTGTCAGCCTCATTTTACAGACGAGGAAATGGGCCTTAGAGATTAAGTCACTTGTTCCAATCCATCCAATCCCTGAGTGGAGCAACTGGAAACTCTATCATGGTTCTCCAAGTCACCAGGTCTATAAAACCTCCCCAGGGCAACCAGCATGGTCTCCTAGAGTTCAGGGTTCCTGTGGATAAGATGTACAGTGTCTTTTCTTCAACATCTTTGGAGGAGACCCCCTAGATCGCTGGGCCTTTGGGTGGAGATTTATTAATATATGCCCTTCATAAAGAGGACCCGAAAAGTCTAGAGGGATAAAGATACTTAAAGCTAGAAAGACTAAAATCACATTGTTTACTGACCTAGCAAAATCTGGTCCATGGGACAAAGGAAAGAATAATAATTGTGTAATTAAAACTGCCCTTCTTTTTCATGAAAGTCGACTTGGAAAAAGATTGAACTTCCGAAATATTAAAATCCAGATTGGAAAGGGCCTCTAGAAGCAAACAACAGATGAATCCTCGTTTTTTTGTTTCAAGTAAATTCTTGAACATGAACCCCTGTTTTAACATTTTTACATATTGTGAAGTTTCGTAATGGCCAGTGATGGCTTGTTTTCAGGTTTTCAGCTTCTCCAGTAGGAGAAGGCCGATCTTGAAAGCATTCTAGCCAAAAAGGTCCTGCAAGCTCTAGCAACAGTTTGGAATCACGAGCAACCTTGTTCTTTCTCAAACTGTTCCACTCCAAAGTCATTTCCACTTACTCTTTGCCAAACAGTTGAGCTGTGTTAAACCCCGCTGCCTCCCGGAATTCATCTCCAGTCAAATTCGCCTTGTCACCTCTCCCTATTAATCTTAATTCTCTCCACCTGAGGAGGGGACAGTTCCAGAGTTTGGTAATGCACTTAGGCAGTATTTTCCCTTTGGACTGCCAGCCTGAGGCAGTCCCAGGTGAGTGGTGATTTGAGTTGAAACTACCTTTGGCTCTGTCCTAGCTTTTGGTTTTGATCTGTGGGAAAACATCTTTGTAATATGTGCCAGAAAAATGATATTTAAATAATAATAATAATAATAATAATAATATGCAGGGAAGTCTTATATAAGAATCAGATTGCTTTGTGGTCCCTTGGGTGGGATGTTGCAAATGCTCTATTACAAGGGGAAAAATGTAGAGTGGAAGAACATGATAAGTATGGTTTCCATATGAAGTATACTCTTATTAAGGAAACTGGAATTTAAGTACTCCTCTTAAAGGACACTGAAGACAAGTTTCAGTTTCTCAGGGAGTAAATTCACTTGCTGTGGCTATTACTGTTTCTTCCCAAGTCATGACATTGTTGGGATATGATGCCTCAGAAGGCCAAGAAGAATCTTCTCATTTTTTTTATCATCTGGCATGACACTATATAACTATATAATGTCCTCTGAAAATTATCTGCGAGGACGCTAGGGGTGTGACACAGTGGCAAAGTGTTTGTTTAGCATGCATGAGGGCCTCAGTTGGATCCCTGGCACCAACACCAAAAAAAAAAAATCTGTGAAAGGAGATCATTTGAATTACAAGATTGAGTTATATCTTAAGTAAATTTCTACACAGGACAAAATAGGCCCAAACTGAGAATTCACATCATTTTATTTCTCTTTTACTTCCTACAACCAACTTGTATTGATAGAAATGAGGAGAGTTATAAACATTATTCAACTGACTGTCACAAATTTTTTAAAATATGACTAATTAACATGACCACTTCTGTTCTCCATTTATTCATATGATGCAATCATATTTATAGCCCAACTCCATATACTCCTGTTTTTATTTTTCTGGTTAATTATTTTGTATTATTAATACTTTAGAGCATATCTAATGTGAATAGGTCCTGAGAAGATGCATAATAACAAGTTGCTTAAATTAAACTCAAATCTATTGTAATGAGCATCTAAAAATAAAAATTTGCCATTAATATGGAGAATCTAGTTGGTGGGTATATGGATATTCCTTGGAAAGTTCTTTTAACTTTCCGGTCTAAACAAAAATTTAAGTGATCAAATTTGGAATAAAAGACTCAGACTAGCTTCCTCTGATGACGGTCTCTCAAACCTTCCCACTAAAATGCCAAAGAAAATGCACTCAGGATAAAAACTGGAAGCAATACTGGAAGCTAAGAGGGAAGAGACTGCAAAATGGAAAACAAAGCCCACAGTCCCCACTACTCTGTCACTGGGGGTGGGTGAAGGCCCTATGTGTGCTCAAAATTCCTAACTAGAGAGGTAGGAATAACAGCAAGGAAGGAAAAGGGTTTGACTCGCCTTCAATGCCTGTCCTGAACAGGGAGCTCTCATGGACTTCAACACCAGGGAAGCATCTAGCCGGCTCCGCTCTGCATCTATATGTTTCCATATAGTTCCATGTAGCTCCATATGAATTATTAGGGACTGTCAAGTCAAATCTGACTCATTGTGACCCGAAGTACAGCACAACAGAGCACTATCCAGCACTGTGTCATGCACATAATCTTTTTATGTTCGAGGCCAATGTTGCAGCCACTATGTTTCTTCTCATTTTGAGTAGTGCCACATCAGGGACTGGAGGTCCTAGGAGCTTTACTCCATTCCCATCATTAAGGTCCACTCTATTTTGAGGAGGCAACTCTTCCCCAGTCGTTTGTTGAATGCCTTCCAGCCTAGGCGGCTCATTTTCTGGCACCATATTTGACAATGCTTCTCTGCTATTTATAGGGTTTCCAATGGCTAATTGTTTTAGGAGTGGGCTGCTGCGTCCTTCTCCCTAGTCTGTCTTGGTCTGAGACCTCAGCTGAAACCTGTCCACCATGGGTGGCCCCATTGGTATCTGAGATACTGGTGGCATAGCTTTCAGCATCATAACAACACACAAGCCCCCAGAGCACAACAAGATGAGAGATAGGTGAGGGACAGTTTCATGTAGTTCCATATAATTCTTTACAAAAGAACTACCATCCACAGGAAGAGCTCTGAGAAGGATCAGTCTAGAGATTAGGTCTGAGATCATCAAAAGAGCTTTTCAATGTTGCTGGTTTGCTCCTTTCAGGACTTTAATGATATTGTTTTAGTGTTTCCTGGCCTTTATTGTTTCTGAGAGAATCCAGCCATCATTGACACTTATCATTATTCCCTTGTGTGTAAAGTGTTTTCCTCCTCTGGGTACACTTGCTATCTGTGCTGTGTCTTTGGTTAACAGCAACTTGACTCTGATGCGTCAAGGAGCAGTGTCTTTGCATTGATCTTGCTAGCAGTTCACTGATATTCTTCAGTCTGGGATGTAAGAAATTTCTCAGCTATGATTTCTTCATAAAACTCCCATACTCTACATTCTCTTTTTCCTTCTGGAACTCCAGTTGCATAGACAAGACTAGGACATCATTGTTCCACAGAACTCAGATTCTCTCTGCCATTTTGTTTACTTTGGATAATACTGATTGGTTTCCAGACAAGCTCAGGAATATTTTTCTTCTCCTATCTCAAGTTTGGGGCTGGGATTTAGCTCAGTGGATAGAGTGCTGCACTGCAGTCTCTGAGGTCCCGAGTTCAATTCCCAGCACCGCAAAAATGGGAGAAGGACCTGGCAATCCACTCCCAAGGCAATCCCGAAGCACTCAGCCATTGAAAACCCTATGAGGGTCGCTATGAGTCGGATACCGACTCGACGGCACTTAACAACAACAACAATCTCAAGTTTGGGGCTGGGGCTTAGCTCAATTAGTAGAGTGATGCTCTGTGCTCTCTGAAGCCCTGGTTCCTTCCCCAGCACCGTAAAAATGGGAGAAGGATGTGGCAATCCACTCTTGAAGAAATCCCAGAACAATCAGCCATCAAGAAATTTATGAACAGCACAGATAGAGTGCTGGGCATGGCACAGTGCTGGGGAGTGTTTCATTCAGTTGTACATAGGGTTGTACTGAGTTGGACTTGACTCAACAACACCTAACAACAACATGTCAAGTTTGGTAAGGTTACTGAATGATTTTATTTATTTACTTATTTATTTATTTATATTTGTGTAGCTTGAGCTGGCTGGGACCTTGCTATATAGACTAGACTGGCCTGAAACTCACACTAATCCTCTTGTCTCAGCGTCCTGGTGCTGGGATTACAGGTGTACACCAACACACCCAGCTATGAATGATTTTCTTAATCTATTTATTGTATTTTTTACTTTGAACATTTCCTTTGCTTTGTTTTCTTTGAGACCATAGCCCAGGCCGGTCTCAAACTCATGATCCACCTGACTTAGTCTCCTGAGTGCTGGGATAATAGATGTGTGCCACCATGCCCAGTTCCATTTATTTTATTGATCATGTTCAGCTGCCTGTGGATATTGCCTTTCAGTTTTATGCATGGTGATCATTTTTACCCACTTATCCTTTAATATATTTACTATATTATTTTAAAGTCCCTATTTGATAAACCCAGTATCAAGATCATTTGGGATTTGCTTTACTTAACTGGGCACTTTTTTCTCTAAGGTTTGTGTCCATTTTAACTGTTCTGTCATTTTTTCATATAATTTTGTTTTATAATATTATTCCATCTGTATAATTTCTGAGATATATTTTACATTTACATTATTAATTATTGATGGCTTTTCTGTCTTTTTCAACTGGTATTTTCAGAAATTATCACATTGATAACTCTTTTTAAGACCCATTTCATCTTTTTATGTCCTTTCTATTGTTTGTTTATAATCCAGTTCATTAATTTTTTAATTAATTTTTTGCAATACTAGGGGATTGACATCCATGTGTCTGTCAGCTTGTTGTGCTGTGGGGGCTTTTGTGTTTCTGTGATGCTGACAGCTATGCTACCAGTATCTCAAGATACCAACAGGGCCACATATGATGGACAGGTTTCAGCTGAGCTTCCAGACTAAGACAGACTAGGGAGAAGCCCACTCCTGAAACAATTAGCCATTGAAAATGCTATGAATAGCAGAGAAGCACCGCAAGATATAGTGCAATAAAATGAGTCCCCCAGACTGGAAGGCATTAAAGAAAAGACTGGGGAAGAGTTGCCTCCTCAAAGTGAAGTTCATCTTAATGACAGGAATGGAGTAAAGCCCCTGGGACCTCCTTTTGATGATGTGGCACAACTCAAAATGAAAAGAAACTCAGTGGCTGTAACAATGGGCTCAAACATAAAAAGATCATGTGCATGGCACAGTGTTAAGTAGTGTTTCATCCTGTTGTACATAGAGTTGCTATGAGTTGGACCCAACTCAACAGGACCTAACAACAAAGGAGAGTTGAACCCAAGGCCTTATAGGATGCTAGGCAAATATACTCTACCACTAAACTGCACCCCAGCCCTTTTTTATTTTTTATTTTGAGACAGGGTCTCTCTAAGTTGCACATGCTGCCTCTATGCTCAAACTTGGAATCCTTTTGCTTCCTTCTCCCACACAGCTGGGATCACAGGTGTGTGCCACCCTGCCTGGATTTATTTCCTTATTTCTCTTTGTTTAAGTTTATATTGATATTCTCTTTCTATCTCCTTTAGATGCAGCCTTATATCATGGAGTTTCAGCATTTCTTATTCTCTAGTGTGTTCATTAAGGCTGTACATTTCCCTGCAAGGGTACTTTAGCAGCATCCCATAATCTTACTGCCTCCCATGAGTTATTATGATGGTTTAGGATCCTCAGGAGCCTTAGCTGCGGATCCAGTCTGCACTACTTGTCAACTCCATCCCATAGGCTTTCAGAGAATACACAGAGTTAGTAAGTCAAATCCTGGGAGCAGAGAAGGAGGGCTGAAACAAACCTTTCTGAATGTCTTTCACAATTTTCAGTATGGGCCTCTACCTTTTTATGGCGAGAGGACAGAAGCATAAGATAAATACCCTGAACTCTATATGGGCCTCCACTAAGTGTATTAGTCCATTTTCTGTCACTACAACAAAACACCTGAGGCAGGCTACTTTATCAAGAAGGAGGCTTATTTAGCTTAGAGTTCAGGAGGTTCAAGGACATGATGCCAGCAACAGCTCAGCTCTACTGAAGGCCTCAAGATGGATGGCATCACAGTGGCAGAAGTAAGTGCAGGAGGGAGATATGCATACCACATTGCCAGACAGGAAGCTTGAAAGAGACTGGGGTCATAAAATCCCTTCTGAAGGCAGCCCTCAATGACTTCCCACTCTATTCCATCTCTTAAAGTTCCCCTCAGCTTAACAATGCCACACTGAGAACCAAGCCTCCAACCCATGAACTCTTGGGGGATAAACTCAAACCAGGTCCAAACCATGGCCCTGAGCATCCTGCAGAAGCCTCTGAAGACTCAGAGAAGAGAACAGAGAGATCTCCCAAGACCCCCAGAGTGGGGATTATAACCAAAGAGCAAAAGAACTTCTGACTGAGCCAAAAAGCAAGCAGCCAGCCTGTAAAGCAGAGAGATATTCTTGTGGTTTATACAGCTAAAGCTATCATCCACAAAATCTCCCAGACAATAGAGATAAGAAAGAGGAAGATTTATATTGTGAAATTAGCATAACTTTGATACTAAAACCTGATAATGATAATATGGGAAAGGAAAACCACAAGCAAACTAAATTCAGTAGTGTGTAAAAAGGATAATCTACCACTTTTAGGGACTTACATGAAAAATGCCAACTTAACACTAGCAAATCAACACATGTAATTTACTGCCAAAGGATATAAATCCTGTAATAATTGCAACTTGGAAAAGTTTCAAAAAAGTAATAAAATCCATTACTATTTACAACTGAAAACTCTCAGCAATTGTAGAGTAAAAGAAAAATTAATTTGTAGCCTATCTAAATCCTTCCAAAAGCTTCATATGTAATGGCAAGTCATTGAACGTTTCTCTTAGAAGTCAAGACAAGAGTGTTCATTATCATTTCTGCAATGTAGCATTTTAGACAGGGTCCTATGCAGAGCAATAAAGCTAGAGAAGGATGTAGTTTGGTGATTGGAAAAAAGGAACAAAACTGCGAGGATTCATATATGTCATGGATGTGATTGTAGATGAAATGGCATAATATACAGATAAAATATTTATCAGAGTTAATCAGAGATTTTAGAGGGCTAACCATATAAAATCAATACATTAATGTTACTCATTTCTTCAAAACAGAAAAGGACTAGAAAATACGTATATATCTTAATCGTTCTTTGAGACATAGTCTCATTATATATAACAGGTTGGCCTAGAACTTGCTATGTAGTTCAGGCTGCCTTGAACTTAATAATCCTTCTACTTCCACCTCCTGAGTGTTGAATTTAGAGGCATGTACTACCATGTCCAGTGAAAATAAAATTTTTTAAAAATATATTTATACCATCAAACAAAGTTAATTATCTAGAAATAAACCTGACTAAAGATATACAAAAGCTTTATGGGAAAAATCATAAAACCTAACTGAGGCATTATCAAAGAAATAATTGAAGAAAAGTACCATGTTCAGTTGGTAGCTTGCTGCTCCACACTCTCTGAGGACATGGGTTCAATCCCCAGCACTGCAAAAGCAGGACGTGGCAATCCACTCTGAAGCAATCCCAAAACAATCAGCCATTGAAAATCCTATGAGGGTTGATTTGAGTCGGACCTGACTCAACAACACCTAACAACAATAACAACATCATATTATATGCAGAAATTAAACCCTCTCAGATTAAGGCCAAAATGGGAAAGACAAAAATTATAAATTTTGGAAGGTAATAAAGGTAACAACCTTCACTGCTTCAAAGAAAGGAAGAATTTCTCAAACATGAGGAAAAAAAAACACCTTAAAAATCACAGAAAGGAAAATATATAAAATTCAATTACATGGAAATTAAGAGTTTTATTTAAAAAAAACCACAAAAGAACTAAAAATATAAGCTAAACAGAAGTAGATTTTTCCACACATATAACTGGCAGGACAAGTATTCAGAATATTTAGAGAACTTCTACAGTGAGCTGGGATTTAGCTCAGCGGGTAGAGCGCTGTGCTGCAGTCTCTGAGGTCCCGAGTTCAATTTCCAGCACCACAAAAATGGGAGAAGGGCCTGGCAATCCACTCCCAAGGCAATCCCAAAACAGTCAGCCATTGAAAACCCTATGAAGGTCACTATGAGTTGGATACCGACTCGACGGCACCTAACAACAACAACAGTGAGCAAAGGATAGCGAATGCTACAAATGGGCAAAAGCCTCCAAATACGCACTTCAAAAAAGGGGAAATCCAAATCCTAATAGATGTGAAAAGGTTCTCAACCTCATTGGGGATCAGAAATATGCAAACTAAAACCATAATATTACTGCACTGTCATCATATTGGTGATTTTATACTTTACTGTTTAATATCTGGACAGGTGGTACCTGGAACTCCAGTGTTTGCAAATGTTAGCTGAGATTGGTCACTGAGGACTTTTTGGTACATAGTTTTGAATTTGCAGAAAAGTTGCAAGAACGATACCCAGAACTTTTTTTTTTTTTTTGGCCTGGGACAATTTAGTTATAGTATCTAGGCTGTTACATGATTTTTATGGTTTGGACATGAAGCATCCCCTCAATAGCTCAAGTATTGTAGGGTTTGTCCCAGATGCAAGAAGTGTTCACAGGTGAGGTTTGGAGGCAGTCATTGGATGTGAGGGCTCTGCCTTAGATAAATGGATTAATCCACTGATGGATTTATAATTTGATGGCCTTATTGAGAAGTGGAAACTTTCAGAGGTGGGGCCTACTTGGATGAAGCAGGTCACTAGGGATGTGCCCTTGGGAACCATATCTTATCCCAGGGCTCTCTCTTGGCTTCTGCTTCCTGGCTGTTTTGAGGTGAGCAGCACCTGCCACACGCTCCCACCATCATGATATTTTTCCCCATCCCAGGCCCAAAGCAATAGACCCAGCCAGCCCTGAACTGAATCTCTTAAACTGTGAGCCAAATAAAATCTTTTTCCTTTTACATTGTTTCTCTTAGGTATTTGGCACAGGGATAAAAAAGCTCATTAACAATGATTCACAAAAATTTAAAGTCTCACCACACCAACAGTCAGCAAGGAAGTGGAATTGCAAGAGCTAACATGTCCACTGGATGAGAGTTTAAACCGGTACAACCACTTTGGGTATATGGTAATGTTCAAGATATGCCTCCCTGTGACTCAGAAGTGTCACTCCTAGGCTTATGTCACACACACACACACACACACACACACATACACACACACACACACACACACGCACATTGTTGTAGGGGCTGTCGAATCTGTCTGACTTGTAGCGACCCTACATACAACAGGTGAAACAGAAACAGTATTGTTAGTGCTTCTCTGCTATTCATAGGGTTTTCAATGACTGCTTGTTTATTTTTGGGAGGGAGTGGGTTGCAGGGTCCTTCTCCCAAGCCTGCAGTACCTGGTGTTCCCAGGTGGCCTCCCATCCAAGTACTAACCAGGCTGGACTCTGTTCTGAGTGGAAGCCACAGTATGACAGCTGCATATATATGTATATGTGTGTGTGTATATATATATATGAATGTTCACAGCAGTTTTATTGATAAAATTGGCTCAGACTAGAAACAAATGGTTATCTTCGGCAAAAAGAACAAGTAAATTGTGGCATTTTTATAAAGGCGAGTCTTACACAGAAATGAAATTGAGTGAATTAAAGCCACAAACAATATAGATGCATGTTAAAAACAGAGGGGAAAAGCATATATACTAAAACAGTAAAGAAGGCATAAAAATTTGGATGGCTGCAGGGAGCGGTGGCACACGCCTCTAATCCCAGCAACTCGGGAGGTGGAGGTAGGAGGATTGCAAGCTCAAGGCCAGAGACAGCCTGGGTAGTGAGGCCCTGACTCAGTATAAAATCACAAAATGGGCTGGAGGAGCAGCTCAGTGGTAGAGTGCTTGCAAAACGTGCCTGAGTCCCCGGGTTCAATACCCCTAGTACTGGAGAAAAAAAAGTTGAGATGGAAGTCACCTTTAATAGTGAGGCCTGGGTTGGGAGCAGGAGGGACTGGTCAGGTAGGTTGTTATAATATGAGAAAATTGCTATCTTGTGACCTACATGGTTGTTGCACTGGTGTGATTTTTTTTTAAAAAAGCCATTTGATAAATATGTATGTACATTTTTCATATGAGTCACATGTCACAATAAAAATATTTATCTATGTATCTGTGTGAGTGAGAAAGAGACAGAGACAGACAGACAAGGAGTTTGATTTCTGCTTGGGTTTTTGTGGTCCTGATAAACTTGTTCACCAAAGCAGGGATTTGCTAGCAGCAATAACATTTTTGCCATCCTAAAACAAACAAAAATATGGGTTGAAGCTGAGAAGGTAAGCAATCAGTGACAAGAATGGAAATCTTTACAGTGAAGTTCAAAGACAGAGGAGGATTGAGATGCTGAAGAGATGGTGAGCTGGCATTGGCTTTTCCCACTGACCTTGCTGGGCTCTGTGTTGAATTTTTTGTAAGCTCCTAGTGCCTCCTAAAATAACTGCCTCTTTGTTTTCTCCTAGAAGTGGAAGATGCCAGATCAGAATATTTCTGGCTTTCTTTTTGTCTATTTTCTAACTGAAGCCTCTTTTATTATGGAAAAGAGAATGAATCACATCTGCCCATGCAGCGTTTTGCCATGTCTTTAAAGTTAAGAATTTCCAGAGTACAATAGCAAAGAGGGATAACAGTATAACTTTGGGTTCCATTTGTAGAAGCTAGAAGGTACCTATTCCTAACTTAGAGGCTATTCACTGCTGCAGAAATACTCCATTCTTGGTTTTGTCCATCATACTTATGAAGACAAGTTACAACTATGTATATATATATATATATATATATATATATATATATATATATATATAACTTTATATAGTACCATAAGTTAGTGGTGAAACTTTTTAACTCCTCCAAAACCAAACAGAAATAAAACTAAAATTACCTCCGAAACCAAACACACATGCACACATAAAAACCCTCAACAAAATTACTTCCTATAATGGGAACAAGCAGGGCTCCATGTTCTCAAAAGAAGAAATGGTCTTTATGTTCTCTATGAATACAAATGCAGTGAATATTCAAGTGGGGGAATTCAAGGAAACTAAAGATCCTTTCGGGGAGGAAGGAACAGCCAAGAGAGTTAATGAGGGAATATGTACATGCATTCAGGTCATGACATTACTAATTTGGAACAAGCTGCCTCCAAATGCTTAAAATAATCATCCCGAAGAAAAGCACATTAAATCATGATAAGATGGTTTACATTAGAGTAATAGGTGAAATTAGCAAGAACAAATAAAGACTAATTTTGAAAAATCCATCCAAGATGATTATGTTATGAAAATGGCTTTTTAGGAAGTGAATGGTGTCCCAAAGGCATTTTTTGTAGGGCAAATACTTTTTGGTTTGGAAAATGCCAGCAAGCTAAGATACAGTTTTGTTTTGCTGTGGTGGTGATGTTCTTTTTTTTCTTTTTTCTTTTTTTTTGGTGGTACTGGGGGCTAAACTCTCATGTGTAATTTTTGTAAGCACTCTATCACTGAGATGCACTCCCAGAGCCTTTTTTATTTTGAGTCAGGGTCTCACTAAATCATGCAGGCTGCCTCAATCCTCGAACTTGCAATCCTTCTGCCTCGCCTCCTGAATCACTGGGATTACAGGCATACGCCACCACGCCCAGCAATACATTTGTTCTAGTGAGGCATTTGTGCACCTTCTCTGAAGAGTGCAGGTCAGACTACACCAGGTCAGTATCTCTAGTTCCCTCTGCATTCCTGTAACTGAGACAAGGGAATCAAGTCCAGAGAACTAGGAGGAAGGATGCATATAATAAGCTGTATGTTTTTAAACACAGGGATGGTGACTTTATCTGTTTAGATCATTGCATCAATGGAAAGATTGACTAAGTAAAATATTGTAAAAATACAAAGTAAATTAGATCATAAATGTGACTCCCTGCTGCTTGTTACATGTTGCCGTTCCTGGACTCAGCTCTGACCTCCTGTTGGACCTGGGGTACTATCGTGGAGCAGTAATCTGATGACAACAGGCACAGCTGGAACAGTGGGAGAGGAGGTGAGGATGAAGGAGCTGAAGAGAACAGGCCCAGAGGCTCTGTTGCTCTGGGTTACTAGCCACACCCTCTGTTGGCCTTTTGACGACCAATTTCAAATCAAAATATACGACAATAAGTATTTTACTTCCAGAAACTCCTCATTACAATGAACAAAACAAGAACATTGTTAGCCAAATACCTGGAATGCATAATATGAGTAAAATCATCATGTAATTAGTGAAGTACATCATTTGAATGCAAGCAAAAAAAAAACAAAAAAACAAAAAACCTCTCATAAGAAAAAATGTATAATTGGCTAAATAAGAAAAGTGGCATGGAATCATTATACCAACACACTTCAGCTGAAAATACAAAAACAATGGCAGGTAGAAAAAGCACTTTGATGTACAAAAATAGTACATTTTAGGTGTGATAAGGGGTAAAACAGTTCTTAGACAATGGTACCTTTTATGTTATACAGAAAATTTTTGTTCTTAACTCAATTTTGCTTTTTGAACTTCTCGGGCATCTTCGTCTTGCAGCTCCTTCGACAGGTAGATGATCACCCACAATGATCATGGGTTTTGCAGTGTTTGAAGGCGTGCCTCTACCTCTCTTGCCTTTTACCTTTTGTTCTGTTTACCTGTGGCAATCATTTTCTCTGCGGGGAACCACAAATTGAAGCAATTTTGTCTTGCTTCTGAATGTTTCACTGAATAGAATCCATGCATTTACAACAGCCACCAACAGTTTGTAAAATGCCCTTTACCACCACTTTCTTGATTTTCTGTCAAACTCAGGCACACTCACTTTTTATCAGAAAGATCCACTCCATCCATAAACCTGTTATAAGAACACATGAGTGATGGATCTACACTGACTTTATTTCCATTTTTCCATTTCCTATTGGTTTTCTCTACAGTACAGTACCATTATGTGCAATTACACATAATAGTGAGTTCTTTGCTGTTCTGCCACCTTGCTGCTAATGCTCCCTTCTGATTAGCAACAAACTGAAAGTCTCCCCTTTTCAATTTCCCCTGAAATTTTGGCATGTCTTTTCCTGAAAGAATACAAGTACCAACTACTGGAAATGGGAGACTATTGAGAAGATATACACTTGTAAAAAAAAAAAAAAAACTATCCAAAGGGAGTGCAACATCAGGAGTTCTAATAGTTTTTGACAGATTCAAGACCACCCATTCACCCAGTTATTGTTTTCTGTTGAGAACTGACTTTTGCAGATTTTCTCCCAGAATAAACATTCAAGTCATGTCACAGAATCACAGTGTTCCCAAATTTTGATCCCTCTTTTAACTGGATGTAGTGGTAAACACTGTTTTAGGCCCGCTCTGCCTTTTGAACTTTGTCAGGGATTCATCTGTGCCTTGAGAAGGGCTTTCTTCCCTTGCTTTCTGGAATGTGCACATCAGACTTGAAATTGCTTCATCTGTGCAGAACATCAGGAAGCACCAGCTGGTGGTTGTGGCTCATTGAAATACAATTTAGGCAGCAGCTACTGATACCTATTGCAAGCAATAGCTGATTTTATTGCTTCATTTCCCATTGAAGCGGTTTGAGACCAATAGCCCAATATGTTTGGGAGTCTGCTGTAGTCCATTACAGGCATACATCCCAATAGCAACAGAACTTCTCCAGGATCAGTATCTGGAATTTCATTTGACTTTCTCTGTTCATGTAGCAACTGCAAAGGCTTGTTTGCATGTTGGTTTCTGAATATTATCAGACTACAACTAAAAGCCACTTGGCACTTTGAAACCCAGTGGGACAACGCTCTGCATATTTAATGGAAGCAAATATCTCTGGTGTTTTTGTGAAACTTCATGGAACATGGTAGTCAAACAGTGAGATTCCTAATCAGGAAGATTTCTGAAAAGTATTGTGCAGTAGCAGAAAAGGTTCTGAGCAATCTTTTCTATGATATAGCTAATTCTGATACGTGGATTGCAATGGCTACTTTCACATTCAAGTGTAAAAGATCGGTGTGTCTTTGGGAACTGTAATATGGGATGAGCAGGAGTAACCCTGAATGTCAGATGATTAACTGTGTTCCTTGGGAAAGCTACTCAACCTTGTTAAGCTTGTTTCCTTTTTTATAAAATGGGGGAAATAGGGCTGGGGATGTAGCTCAGTGGTAGAGCACTTGCCTAGTATGTATGAGCCCCTGGGTTTGACCTCCAGCACCACTAAGTAAATAAATAAATAAAATACGGGAAATAACCCTCATGTAGAGATTCTCAGAAATCTAAATGAAAGGATGTATTTGGAGTAAGTTCTTTAGCAGAAAACATATGTAAATACCCAATAAATTGACTTAGTAAACATTCTCAATACTATGCAATCATACTACCTATACCATACTACCTAGAGGATAGAGGCAGCCTGCATAATTTAGCATAATTAGCTCCAGGTTCTTTCATTCTGACTTCTACAATTAAGATTTGGGATTGGTACGAAGGAGACTCTTACTCCAAAGCAATCATCAGCTCCACTGGAAGGCATTCCATCCATATTTTTGAGTCATGGGATGAGTACAGTGGAATTTGGAGTACTAAGTTTTGTTAGGCGCTGGGGTTTAGGTCAGTTGGGAGAGTGCTGCTCTGCACTCTCTAAGGACCCCTGTTCGACCCCCAGCACCACAAAAACAGGAGAAGAACATGGCAATCCACTCCTGAAGCAATCCGGAAATAATTAGCCATTGAAAATCCTATAAAGTTTGCTATGAGTCAAATAGGATTCCACGGCACCTAACAACAACAACAAGTTTTGCTAGAGACCGGCAGGACTGTACAAAACTTCAAGAAGGTAACATTTCACAAAATATAATATATCTTTTAATGGGATGTGGAGAGGAATGCCTAGTGAAAGAATTCTCTAGACTTTTCTGGGGCAGAATGTGGGCTTTGCATTGATATCACAGGCTAATGGCTTATGTAACCGAGTATGTAAGTACAGGGTCACATTAGCAGTCAATTTTCTCATTTTTCTTTTTGAGGGTTCACAGACTAACAAGGGAATACTTTAAGGTTAAGGAACATTAATATGTGAGTAGGGACTCCACAAAATTGAAACAAAGACTAACCGGACCAACTTGCCTTACCACCAAAAGAGGCTTTCTCCACAAAGGTGCTATTGATATTTTGAACTGGTATGATTCTCTGGTGTAAGAGGCAGTCCTGTGCATTGTGGGATAGTTAGCCTCTACTCACAAGATGCCACTAGTGTTCCGCAACCTATGATAACCAAAATTGTTTGCAGATTTTGTCAAATAACCCTTAGAAGGCAAAATTGCACTTAGTTAAAAAAAATCACTATACTAAAGCCATTAATTTAGTTTACTGTAGAAAAGTACTCTTTCTGCTTCTTGAAATTTGTTGTTAAGAAGGAATGTGGAGCTAGGCACAATGGCCCATGCATGCAATCCCAGTGATTTGGGAGGCAGAGGCAGGAGGCTTCCAGGTTCGAGGCTAGAGGTAGCCTGCATAATTTAGTGAGACCATGTTGCCAGATAAAAAATAAAAAATGGGCTTGTGGTACAGCCCAGTAGTAGAACACTTTCAAAGTATGTGCAAGGCCCTGGGTTCAACCCTCAAGTACAACAACAACAACAACAAAAAGGAATATGATATGCACATAATCAGCCAAAAAATGTAAGATATCAACAATTTTCCTAACAGTTGTTTTTGAGAGACTTTGCAATTTATAAAATGCTTCTCTGGCACATGCTTGTAATCTCAGTGACTTAACAGGCTGAGGCAGAAGAGAATTTGAGGGGTAGCTAATGAGACCCTGACTCAAAAAACAAAAAGGGGCTGGGCACAGGGGTGCCACACCTATAATCTCACCAACTCAGGAGGCCAAGGCAAGAGCTTCCCAAGTTCGAGGCCAGAGGCAGCTTGCCTAGTTTAGGGAGGCTCTGTCTCAAAAAAAATAATATAAAGGGGTCTGGGAGTGCAGCTCAGTGGTAGAGCCCTAGCAAAGCATGCACAACCTCCTGAGGTTAGTCCCTCAATATCACAAAAATTTTTTTGATTTAAAATATAAATTTTTTAAATTAAAAATTAAAATTAAAATGGAAAGAAAAAAACTATTAAAAAGGGGCTGGGGATGTGGCTCAGTGGTGGAGCACTTGCCTAGCATGCATGAGGTCTTGAGTTCTAACCCCCAGTTCTGAAAAAAAATTTAAAAAGCCTAGGTAGTATGGTATAGGTAGTATGATGGCATAGTATTGAAAATGTTTACTAAGTCAATTTATTGGGTATTTACTATATGTTTTCTGCTAAAGAACTTACTCCAAATACATCCTTTCATTTAGATTTCTGAGAATCTCTACATGAGGGTTATTTCCCGTATTTTATTTATTTATTTACTTAGTGGTGCTAGAGGTCAAACCCAGGGGCTCATACATACTAGGCAAGTGCTCTACCACTGAGCTACATCCCCAGCCCTATTTCCCCCATTTTATAAAAAAGGAAACAAGCTTAACAAGGTTGAGTAGCTTTCCCAAGGAACACAGTTAATCATCTGACGTTCAGGGTTACTCCTGCTCATCCCACATTACAGTTCCCAAAGACACACCGATCTTTTACACTTGAATGTGAAAGTAGCCATTGCAATCCACGTATCAGAATTAGCTATATCATAGAGCCCAGGTCATTTTTTTACAGGCATAGACATATTTTTCCATTGCACAGTTTTAGATTCTAGCCTAAGTCACCAAGTTGCAGGCATATGATTTGGGTGCAGCTGGCATGCGTTTCTCATGGGTTCGTATACTGGGGCTTGGTCCTCAGAGTGGCAGTCCTGGAATTTTCAATGGAACCTTTAAGAAGTGGGGCCTAGTGGGAAGTTGTTAGATCTTTGAAGGTGCTGCCCTTGGAAGGAGCTGATGTAGTTCTTATGGGACCTTGGTTAATTCTTACAAGAAAATTGTTATAAAACAGCAAGTTTAGTCCTTTCCTTGTCTGCCTCTGGCTTCTTCTCTTGCCATGTGATCTCTCTTTCTTGCACATGTCCTGACATGACACACTCTACATGAAGTCCTCATTAGGGCCCAGCCAATCCTGCACCATATCCTTGAACCTCCAAAACTGTGAGCTAAATGAACCACTTTTCTTATAAAATACGTAGACTAGAACACTTCATTATAGTAATGGAAAAAAGACCGATACAGCATGTGTCACCATTAAAAGAAAATTTAGTTTGATATTCTACAATGTTGTTGTTGTTAGGTGCCCTCGAGTTGGTATCTGATTCATAGCGACCCTCATAGGGTTTTCAATGGCTGTTTCGGGATTGCCTTGGGAGTGGATTGCTAGGCCCTTCTCCCATTTTTGTGGTGCTGGGAATTGAACTCGCGTCCTCAGAGACTGCAGTGCAGTGCTCTACCCACTGAGCTAAATCCCAGCCCTATTCTACAATAGGCAGTATAAAATAATCAAATAAGTTCACAGTCTTTCTGGGTAAGTACCAGTATCCTTTCATCTGTCTAGTTTGGAATGAAGAATATCGTAATGAAGAATATTGTAAGAATATTAATTATAATAAGAATTTTATAATACTAGGATAGGATATGATATCCTATTCTAGGATAGGTAGGATAGCAGATGTTCCTTAGGATTTTGAGCAACATAGACATTTGAAATCAAATATTAGATATTCATTTTCTTAAAAGTCCTTTGGCCAATACATCTCCAGAATGCATTCCTGATTACTTCTGGACATCTTGTTCCTAGGCTCCAATCTGCCATCACACAGTTTGATCTCTTAGCTACCCCCTCTTCTTCCACAATTCCCTAGTTCCCTTCATTTTTAGCTTTCTCCTTAATTAGAATCACGTTTACAAGGTAGAGTGGTTAGTTCACCACTCCCTCCCCATGTTGGAGTCTAGCTATGCATATTTGAAGACACATTCCTCACTTTGCTAAACAAAAGGGCCACCTGCTTAACCCATGTAGCACTGCAGAACTGACAGAGACTCTGCAATTTCTGTCTTCTATCTGTAACACATTCCCTCTCTTACTTCTCCAATGGTCTGAAAGTAGAATAATTAAATATAGGCATTTACTTTCCCATTGATAAGAATTACTTAGACATCCTCCATATACAACTTGAAAGGAAGCAGTGGCCAGTTTTTAATTTTGAAATATTTTACATTGAAGTGCAAAATACGTACTGAAAAGTGCACAATTCATAAGGATAAAACTCTATTACAATTTTTATTAACTGTACATACTGGTGTAACCAGCATCTGGAACAAGAAATAGAACATTACAAGCATTCTAGAAGCCTCTTTGTTCCCATTACCAGTAGGTGTAATTTTTTTGATGACAAAGAGTTTGTGTATGCCAGAATATGATCTCTAACCAAGAGCTTTGCAATATGGTAATGTGGTTTTATTACTGTGTTCCATCTAATCTAAGTTCATAGGAAGCACAATTGCTTAGATTAGTTTGTATTCAAGTTACTGAATATGAAGTGATTGTGTTAATATTGTGATTTAGGTGTTCAAGAGGGAAAGAGAAATGTCACAGGTCCTTGTCTTGGGATTTCTTACAGTCCACCAGTTTTTCCTAGGTTGAGTTCTCTCCTCATCACTTGTTGTTGTTGTTGTTAGGTGCCATGGAGTCAGTATCCGACTCATAGCGACCCTCATAAGGTTTTCAATGGCTGACTATTTCGGCATTGCCTTGGGAGTGGATTGCCAGGTCCTTCTCCCACTTTTGTGGTGTTGGGAATTGAACTTGGGACCTCAGAGACTGCAGTGCAGCACTCTAGCAACTGAGCTAAATCCCAGCACTTAAGTACCCCCAATTCTCCTTGAGTTCTGTATTTGTCAGCCTTCCGTCATTGTGACAAAATAGTTAACCAACTTAGAAGAAGAAAATTCTTATTTTTGGCTCATGATTTTAGACGGTTCAGTTCAAGGTCACATGGCTTATAACAGTGGTTCATTTGAAACTGTCCCTTGCTCTTGCTTCCTTTTTGTCTTCCACCTCTCCCATATCATTTTGCTGAGGAGAAGCACTTCCTTAGTTTTTTTTTTTTTTTAAATTAACCACAGGAGATCAAAGTCCAATGCATTGTTTCCCACAGGGAAGAAGAAAGAAGACACACCTCTGGATAATGAAGACCCCCTCAGTGCATGAACTTCTGCCCATTGTCTCACTGTATGCCCTCTGCCTCCTATAAAAGCTCTTTGCACTCTGAACCCCCCCAGAAGATGGAGATTCAACACAAAAAAGTCTCCTCTATTTTCCTCACTCTGGCTTTGAATAAATCTATTTCATGCCACTGACTTCTGTCTCCTGAGTCTCCAACTAGGCAAGGAGCAGTATGAACCTTAAATTCTAGTAATGGGCTTTATTGTTTTTGCTCTTGCAGTACAGCGGAGCATCATGAAAGAAAGCAGGTGGTGAAACAATGCCGCTCACCTCATGGCGGTCGGAAAAAGAAAGAGCGAGGAAGAGGCTGGGGTCCCAGTACCCTCTTCAAGGGCACGCCCCTGATGATCAAACTTCCTCCCACTAGGTCCTGCCTCTTTAAGGCTCCACCACCACTCGATAGTGCCACAGGCTTGTGACCAAACTCTTCACAATTGGCCCTTGGGTGACACTACCCAAATCATAGCAGGTTCCATATATATGATTTACCTTACTTAGTAGCTACAGTTCTGCTTGCAGAGCTCACACTAACTGCCTATGAAAGTTTTCACTCCCTAAATCACCAAGACCCCCCTTTTATATTGCAACTGGCTCTGTACATATGGGACCCAGAAGCTGTGGAATTCTCTACCTCAGTGGGTCTCATTCCTGATAGCAAATTGGAATTATCTAAGAATAAGAAAGAAAAAAAGGAAAGAGAGAAAGAAAGAAAGAAAAAAAGAAAGAAAGAAAGAAAGAAAGAAAGAAAGAAAGAAAGAAAGAAAGAGAGGAAGGAAGGAAGAACAGAAACTCTCAAGATGCTCCTAGATTAAGGCATCAGAATTTCTTGAGGAATAGCATCCAGTATTGATAGTCTTAAAGTTCCAGATACTTCTGAAGTGTAACGAGCATTGAGAAGCATTACAACTTCTCAACTTCTTGGAGCTCCCTTTCAGCTCAATTTTAAGCACATGAGCAACTCCAAGAGAAGATGACTGTGTTAGTTAACTTGTGTGTCACTGTGGCAAAATACCCGACATAAATAACTTACAGGAGGAAAGATTTATTTGGCTCACAGTTCAGAGGACTTCAGTCTTAGCAGCAGGGAGGCATTGTGACAGGGCCTGAGGCACGGGGAGCAGAGAGAGGATGCTGGAACTGGGAGCCCACGGAAAGCCTCCTAAGGCCCACCCACTGACCTAATTCCACCAGCTACGTCCATCTCCCAAAGTTCCACAGCCTCCCAGTACAGTGCCACCAGCTGAGGACCAAACATTCAAGCACATGGACTTAGGAGGACATTTTTTTTTTTTACTTTTTTTATTAGTAATTTTTTAATGTACAACATAACGGGTCTCATTATGACATTTCCGTACATGCGTTCCATTGTACATTGATCACGTAACTTCCCCCTTACCTTCTCATGACCTTCCTTCCCCATCTCCTCCCTCCCCACTGATGCTCTCCTTTCTACTTGCATGTCTTTTAGGGGAGTATATCTATGTATATATGTACATCCCGATTTTGCCTAGGGGCAACATATGTGATGTATTTTTTTTTTCCCTTGGAGAACATTTTAGATTCAAAACATAACATTTAGCCCGAACTTGATTCTCTAGTTAGCCATTAAACATAGGGTAGGTTTTTTTTTTAGGTCTACCAGCTCAGTTGATAGAGCACTGCACTGCACTGCAGTATCTGAGGTCCCAAGTTCAATTCCAGCACCACAAAAGTGGGAGAAGGACCTGGCAATCCACTCCCAAAGCAATCCCGAAATGGTCAGCCACTGAAAACCCTTTGAGGGTCGCTATGAGTTGGATACCAACTTGACAGCACCTAACAACAACAACAATAAAGTAGTCAGGAACTGGCAAAATACTCCAATTATTCCTTAACTTACTTCCATTGCTCACTGGGCAGGATTGATCAGATAACCTGGGACCCCTAGGATGAAGTCCAGGTAATGATAATCCACCCCTAATGGAAGCCAGGTCTTCTGCACTAAAGTGTACCTTCATCTGGTGGCCTTCTGTTTAGGACAAAAGATCTACCTGAGCAGAGCCTTCTGTCTCTGAAGACCATTCAGTGACAACAGTCATCACTAACTTTCCAGCTACATTGTTATAGCTTTGGATCTACAGTGGCAATATAAGTGGGGAGAGTGAGTTGAGTCTGCCCTAAGTGGTTGGCAAGGGACAGAAGAATTCTACAAGTCTAGTTCAAAGAGAAGTGTAGGTATTTACGGATCTGGGAAATGGCCCAATTATAGCATATGAATAAATTCCACTGATCTACTGTAAGCTATTGTCCTTACGTCTATAGCCATATCACTCTGTCCTCCGACCCCCATCTACTCTCAGAAGCTAAACAGGGCCAGGTCTGGTTATTCCTTGGATGGGAGATGGCCTGGGAATGCAAGGTGCTATAGACTCGGGAGAAGGACCTGGCAACCCACTTCCAAAACGATCAGTAATGGAAAACCCTATGAATAGCAGAGAAGCACTAGTGCCAGGCATGGCACAGTGTCAGAGGTTGTTTCATTCTGTTGCACATAGAGTTGCTATGAGTCGGAGTTGACTTGAGGGCACCTACCACCACCACCACCACCACCACCACCACCACCATTTGTTTCTATAATTAACAATACTATACTATGCAGTTAAAAATTTGTTGAGAGGGTAGGTCTCATGCTGAGTGTTCTTACCACAACAAAAAACAAAGAAAAATAAAGAAGAAAACCAGTACTTGTTTCCCCTAATGTGACAATGCACCTGCTTTCTCTGGCTTTTTATCACTGGAAAATATGGGGGCCAAAAAAATCTTCCCTGGAACTGCATCCTGTCCCCACCACCTGCATGTAGCAGAAACTAAAGGATAGGCATCTGAGAAGGCATCTCAGAAGGAGATGTGTCAACTGGTCTGGGGCTTATATACAAATACAAAACCAGCCCTAAACATCTCAACCCATATTGTACACCTATTAGCATTTGGGTACAGTATCCATGTCCCCTAGGGGTCTATTTTGATTAAAAGTATGGTCCCCAGTGTAAAACTATTGGGAAGTGGTGGAACCTTTGGGAGCTGGGTCCTAGGGGGAGGTCCTTAGGTCAATGCGGGTAGGAAGTATTTCTCATGCAACCCTTTGGTATTTCCTGTGTGAGCTTCTTGGTAGTTCTTGCAAGAGAGTTGTTGCAAAAGGAGGCATCCTGGTCTCTTTGGTTGTCTGCTCCTGACCTGAGGTGTAATCTTGCTTGTTCCTGCCTGAGCTCCCACTATTGCTATCTGTGCGATGAGATGATGCAGTCAAGGGGCAGCCCTTGTCCTCAGCCTGTGTTATGCTCTTTGGACTTTGAACTTCCCAAAGTCAGAGCTCAATAACCCTTTTCTTCTTCATAAGTACCCTGTGTCAGTCATTTTATTATAGTGATGCACACCTGACTAATACAAACCTTTCCCACAGTATCAAAGAAAGTAATTGGACATTCTACTGTTTCTTTCTACCTCTTTCTTTTACTTCAGAGTTCTTTTTAAAAAATTTTCTTCTTTTTCAGCTGCTCCTCATGTTCATTTTAATCTAATAGTTTTTCTTTATTCAGAATAGCAGGATGGATATCACATTGGGGGGATTTACTCCAAACTTCAGGCTCTCAAGAAACATCTTTGCTAGAAGAAAAAGAATAATCTCTGATAAGTCTCTTACCTTGAAGCCCCAGCTTTGAAACTGGGCTCAAGGCAAACAGTTCTCAAGTCAGCCCGACATTGTGAAGACTTGGAGAATTACTGACATGGATGACAATTGCCACTGATAGGACTGGCTGAACTAATAGCAATAGCCATTATCTCCCAAGCATCTGCTACTCACCAGACATGGATGTTCATCATATTACATAATACAAACAACCTTTAAAGTAGACATAATCATTTCATTTCACAAATAAAAAGGATCAAGGCTCAAAAACATGAATGGCTCACCTCAGATCATATAGACGGTGAAAATGACTAAGCGAAGCTTTGAAATCAGGTCTGTCTGATTAGTCCCTGCTTCCTTTAATAAAGTTGATATTTCATGTAGCGTCTAAAGGCAAAGCTGCTAACTAACCCTCCTCAGGGCCTGCTGCCCTTCTGCCAGCCCTGGGATTCCCAGAGTCTCCTCCAGTTACAATCCAGCTCAGGATTTCTCTATTCCTTCAAAGTCTCCTGGGAAGACAGTTGCTTACTGTTCTCCAACCAAGGCCCTGTCTTTTTTTAAGAGACATCCACCCAAAGTAATAACAATACTGTGCTTTATGTGACACATGATGAATTCATCTTTGGTTCTACATAGGTAATACCCAACCTTTATGAGAGCCTTCCAAATTCCAGGCCTTAACCAGGAGTGACTCTGAGGCTGGGTATTTTAAGCACCTTAAAGGGAGAGATATATGGAGAGCTTTTAGAGATTTTCTGAATGGGCCAACCAAGACTCATTGGGAAGGGGAAACCTAAACTCAACCTTTCTTGAGGGAAAAGAAGGTAACTAACAAAACATTGGAAAGATCTCTACTCTCTTTTATTCTCTGGGGACTTGTGAATTAGCCTGTTAAAATACTGATTAACAAGAGGAAGACAGAGTTTACTAGCATGCACAGTGGACATACACGCTTGATAAACTCAGCAATGAGTAACTCACAAGAGTGGTTTGACCTGGGCTTGTATAACATCTTAACAAAGAGCAATAAATTTGTAGAGAGGTGACAAGAAAAAGGAAAAGGATTTAGGCTTTTGAGGGCTGAAAACCATAGGAAGGTAAATGTAAGGGGAAAACAAACAGAACAGGGTTGTTTGTACAGGTTCATCTCAACACTAACTTTTCATCTTCTTCCTGGCCATAAAAATTTTCCTGGAAAAGGGAATTTTGGCAGTCCTCATTTCTCAGAAGTTTCTGCTTTTAGTCTGATAAAGGCAGCTCTGGGAAAGATTCTTTATGTATCTGTTGAATCCCAAGTGCCTTCAGTTCAAAATAATCCTTATACCAAAGCAGCATATTTTAGTCCCATGTTGTTGTTGTTAGGTGCCGTCGAGTTGGTATCCAACTCATAGCGACCCTCATAGGGTTTTCAATGGCTGACTGTTTCGGGATTGTCTTGAGAGTGGATTGCCAGGTCCTTCTCCCATTTTTGCTGTGCTGGGAATTGAACTCAGGACCTCAGAGACTGCAGCGCAGCACTCTACCAACTGAGCTAAATTTTAGTCCCATACAGAAACATCAAAAGAAAAAAGAATGAATGAATATATAGCTTTATGGAATATAGAATACAACACTATAAATGAACTATGAGCTGCTTCTCTCTACATAATTACATCTCCCAAAACTAGCACTGGATAGAAAAAGCAAGTTGCAGATGTATCTGTATAATTTGACAAAATTGTAACATTTAAAATTCTGTAGAATAGATTAATTCACATAAATAGGATGTAAAAGTATAACATGTGCAGACATAATAAACACTGAATGTATGATAGTAATTGTGCCTGGGTGAGAGAAAAAGAGTCAGGAAGGAACACACAGCGTGTCTCGGATCTGTCTTTCATGTTTAATGCCACATACCCAAAACATCTAATCTATGATGTTTGATACATTTGGTAAAGCTGGGCATTCATCACATCACTCTCAGCCCAGATGTATATGCTGAATATTTCATAAATTTCTTTAAAAGAAAATCTAGTGACTCACATCACAGAAAGATTTTTGAGTGTCTGACTGTGAGTCCGGCTCAATATAGAGGGCCATTAGGTGTTGCCAGGAGCACTATGTCTTCATCTCTTGGCTCTACTTTCTTCTCTCTGGGTTCTATCCTTATCTAGATCCTTTACTCGTGGCAGCACATCTAGGCTTGTGTCTTAACTTTCTAACGTCACTCACAAAATGAACTTCTCTCTTCTAACACCTTCACTAAGAGCGCTAGATTTTCATCCCATTGAATCATGTGCCCATGATTAAATCATTTGGTTTAAAATCATTTTCACCAGGGGAATGAGCCAAATAGCTGACACTTGGTTATGAGCCACCCCCCAGAATGGGTAAGATAGGAGATAACCTTTCCTCAAGTAACATTAGGGGAGAGGTTTCCCATGGGAAGCAGGGGAGTGCTAACTATGCAAGGAGAAACAGCTTTGGGGTAATGAGAAGCGGCTGATGTCTATTACCATGAGCGCTTCCACCACAACTTGCCTGAGGACTGTATCTATGGTTATATAGAACAAGGCTGGCTTTGTTCTACTCCTCTCAGTAACAAAGATTGATAGGAAAATATAAATCAGTCTCACTAAGGAACCTATATATGCAAACTCATAAATAAAATGCCAGAAAATATAATTGAATAGTCTATAAAGGAATAACTTACCAAGATCAATTAGTATCTAATGATAAAATATTATAACAAAATATGATATAATACATTTCATTATTAAATTATAAGAAGTAACAAACCATAGGTGAAAGCCTACAGGTAGTTCCATTAAAATTAGGAGCAAGAAGGAGGTATACCTATAATCTCAGCACTCAGGAGGCTGAGGCAGGAGGATTGTGAGTCTGAGGCTAGTTTGAGACAGTGACACCCTGTCTCAAAACAAACAAACAAACAAACAAACAAAAGATTAGGAACAAGAAAGTTAGGCCCGGTGGCATGAACCTAAAGTCCCAGCTGTCCAGGAGGCTGAGAGAGGAGGATCACTTGAGCCCAGGAGCTCAAGGCTGTTCTGGACAATGCCATGAGACCTCATCTCATAAACAATAAATAAGTAAATAGGAACACACACACGAAAATGAGGCTTATTGTTGTCATTATTATTTAACATTTTTTCCAAAATGCTTGTCAATCAATAAAGGGAGGAAACAGACCTTAATATCATCATAAATAGAATAGGGGGCTGCGGTTTTGCTTAGTTGGGAGAGTGCTGCTCTGGGCGCTCTGAGGCCCTGAGTTCAAACCCCAGCATACAAAAATGAGAGAAGGACCTGGCAGACCACTCCTGAAATAATCCTGAAAGAATCAGCTATCAAAAACCCTATGAACAGAAGGGAAGCACTGACATAACGCCAGGCATGACACAGAATTGGAGAGTGTTGCGTTCTGTTGTGCATAGAATGGCTATGAGTTGGACCCAACAGCATCTAACAACAGAAACAACAAATAGAATGTGGGAGAAATGTTCTGCTAACAAAAGACCCAAACTAACAGAGGCAGACAGATTCAGTTCTTCGAGAAGGAGGACCTTATCTAATGGACAAGGGCACAAGCTTTCCTTGGAACAAGGAAGTGAAGTGTTAGGTACAGAACCAGGTTGTTCTAAGAATTATCTCAGAACTAGAAAAGAAGAACAGGACACAGCCCCGAGGCCCCAGGGCTGGGAAGAATGAACTCGGAAGCAGGTTCCAGCCAGCTGGCTGCATCCACAGGGCACTGACTCTGGAGCATTGGAAGTGGGAAGGCTGGGTCTCTGGAAAAAAAAAAGAAAAGAAAGAAAAGAAAAGAAAAGAAAAGAAAAGAAAAGAAAAGAAAAGAAGTAGATGGGGACCCAGACTTGTCAGGAGGTGTATTTGCCAATGCCTCCCGGTACACTGGAGTTATAGACATGCTTGACATAAACACTCTCAGGCAAGAGCAACAGGACAAGAGATTTTGATGGGGTGCTGGGCTGGATCATGTCTGGTTCACTGAGGGAGAGAGAGAAGGCAACCTATGCCTAAATGGATATTCCTCTGACAATATAGCTGGGTTGAGCATAGTGTGTGCAGGCCCTGACAATGTCCCTCCTGTGTATCAAAAATTGTGAATAATATATAAAATAAGTCATTTGGTTTTAAATGTATTAATGACAGACATTCTGTTCAAGTTTGAACTTTCAGCATGGTAGGTTATTCTTTGTTACTCAATAGTCCTACTCCTATTAATGGACTAGAAAGCCAAAAATGCCAACACTTAAAAGCCACTGGTATAAAGGACCCAGTTTTGGGTAAGAGGAAATAAATAAATACTATCCACTCTGTCTCTCCTACTAACTGAAGCTACAAAACCAGGAAAGAATGGAAGGAGCCCTATTTGAGAACTCTGAAAAGTAAATAGTAGCACATAGTTTGGGGAAAAAAGAGCAGAATTTGAAATACCACTAACTCAGCAATGAATTCCTGTTTTGTTTTTTTTTTTATCCTTCAATAACTTCTGGCCTCAGCTCAATGCCCCATATGTAGGCAATGGACCCCAGAAAGAGGGAGCTCCAGAAGTCCTCTGGTCATGGCTTGATGAGTGGGAAAGGTAGAATCTAAGCTCAGAGAGCGTGGCAATCTAACCCTGTTTTTCTTTTTTAATTTTTTGTTCTCTTGTTGCCCAGCCCCCAAGCAATCCTATGGCAGGAAAAGCAGCCAGTGACAACAAGAGACTGGCAGGCAAAACTCTGAGGGAAATAAAACTTCCTCTCTGATCAGCGGAGCTATTGTTTGCAGATACTATGGCCAATAGCCGTTGATTCTCTTCTTCTTCCTCCTCCTCCTCTTCCTTTTCCTCCTCCTCTTTCTTTTCTTCTTCTTCTTCTTCCCCCCCTCTCTCTCTCCCTCTCTCTCTCTTTCTCTCTCTTTCTCCCCCCCTTTCTCTTCCATTCCCACCACATCATGAACATGGACTCAGTTATGTAATTTATGGCACAGCAGGAATAACTGAAGTCCTAGCTTCCTGCCTGGAAGACTGACATGGGAATCCAACACAGAATCAGAAACTACTAGGCAGATTGGGAAGACAAGATCTGGACAAAGGGCCTCTGTTTATGAACTCCTGGGATAACACCCCTCCCCCAAGTGCATATGATTGAGTCTAATCCTATTCAATACCCCAATGACTTTGCAAATGGATATTTCACTACCCATATCCGAGACTGGCCACTGGGTGATGTATCTGTTCGATAGATCTAAATAGCCCTGTAAAGGCTCTCAAAACTGAACTGAACTTGGAACCACAGCCAACAGAAGGCGGATTAGAACTTGCTTCCTCAAACTAATCAGGTAGGCTCCTTGCTTAAGGAAAATACCAATATTTTTAATAGAATTTAAGTAAGATTCATATTCTCATAACAGTATTTAAGCTGTCCAGTACAATGTAAAACCACTCAGTTTACAAAGGATTAAGAAAATTTTCAACTCAAAAAGACAGTAACTAAATTCCAATGCCGAGATTATGAAATTATTTGACAAAGGTTTTAAAGTAACTATTTAAAATTCCTTAGCAAGCAACTGCAAACACTGTTTAAAAAATGGAAAAAGTCTCAGAAAATAGATACAAAAAAAGAGCCAGATAGAATTTTTAGAATTGAAAAACAGAACACCAGAAGTTAAAAACTTCCTGGATGAGTTTAACAGCAAAAATACAGTTGTCTGAGGAACGACTCAATTTGTATGAAGAGAATTCAATAGAAATTATCTAATCTGAGCAACAGAGGAAAAAAGAACAATAAAAACTTCCATAAAGAAAAAATAGCTAAAAATTATGAAATTTGGTAAATGACATAAGCCTACAGATTTTTTAAAAAATCCTTGAAGAGGATAAACCCAAAGAAATCCATTCCCAGACATTTATATATATAATTATGATACATATACACATACATATAATACATTTTATACATACTTATGTAATATAATTATATATGTATCCATATATATCATATAACTTATAATATACACATATATAAACTATAATATATAACTATATTATAAACTATGTGTGTATATATTATACGAACTAAAGACAAAGAAATGGATTAAAAATCTTACACGAATTTTATGACATTTAAGTGAAGCTCATTTTAACATAAAACTGTATCATGCAAACTTCACTTAAGAGAGCTAGAATAACTATAGGTTATCAAAGTGTACTTCAAAGAAAAGAAAACTTTCAGGAGTGAAGAAGAATGCTATATTGGTGGTCCCTAACCTTTTTGGCACCAGGAGCCGGTTTTGTAGAAGACCATTTTCCACAGGGTGGAGGGTGGAGGTTTCAAGACGATTCAAGCACGTAACATTTATTGTTCAAATACAGATGAAGCTTCACTTGCTCACCAGTCACTCATATGCGGACCAGTCCACTGTGCAGGGGTTGGGGACCTCTACACTATATAATGACAAAAGGGTCGATTAATAATAAAAAAAATTCTTAAATTTGTTTGCCCCTAACAGTAGAGCTTCAAAATACCTGAAGCAAAAACTTCCATAACTAACATGAGAAATAGATAAGCATTATTGTTTCTGTTGTTAGATGCAATAGAGTCAGGTCCTCATGGTTGATTGTTTCTGGATTGGTTGGGGAGTGGATTGCCATGTCCTTCTCTGGTTTTGACGGTGCTGGGGATTGAACTGAAGGCCTCAGAGAGCACAGAGTAGCACTCTACCAACTGAGCTAAACTCCAGCCCAGATAAACATAGCTGGAAATTTTACTACTCCATTCTGAGAGCAGACATAAAATCAGCAAGGATATAAAAGAACTGCACAACCTATCAACCAAGTGGATCAGATATTTAAAGACCACCACCACAAAACAGCATATATCCATTCCTTTCAGGTGTGCACAGAACATTCTCCAAGACTAATGGTATTCTGGTACATAAAATGAATTTTAGCAAATTTAAAACAGTTAAAAGTATAGAAATGTTCTTTAACCATAATGGAATCAAGTTAGAAAATCAGCAACAAATACCAGAAAAATCTCCAAGTACTTGAGAATTAATTCCATTCATGTTTACATAATTCATGAATCAAAAAACAAGTCTCAAGGGAAATAAAACAATGTTTTGAAATGCAAGAAGGTGAAAATATACCATATTTGAATTTGCAGGATGTAGCTAAATCATGCGTAGTAGGAATTTTTCAGCCCTCAATGCTTGTATTAGAAGAAAGATCTCAAACCAATATCTACAACTTCCTTATATGAAGCTAGAAAAAAAGAACAAAATAAACTCAAAGCCACTAGGAACAGCAAAATAATAAAGAAAAGAACAGACGTCAATGAACTCGAAAATAGAAAACCTAGGGAAAATTAATACAATAAACGTTCTTTTTAAAAATTGAGTTGACAAACATCTAGCAAAAAAAGGGGAAGAGAGGAAGAGAAGAAGGAAGGATGAAAGGAAAAAAGGCAGTCTAAACTTACAAATTACTAGTATCAGGAAAGAAATAGGAGAAATCACTATATACCTTGCATACATTGTTGTTGTAGTTAGGTGCCATTGAGTCAGCTCTGACTCATAGCGATCCTATGTACAACAGAACAAAATGCTCCCTGACACTGTACCATGCCTGGTACTATGTCAGTGCTTCTCTGTTCTTCATAGGGTTTTCAATGGCTGATTATTTCAGAAGTGGGCTGTCAGGTCCTTCTCCCGTTTTTGTAGTGCTGGGGCTTAAATCTAGGTCCTCAGAGTACGCAGAGCAGCACTCAACCAACTGAGCTAAACCCCAGCCCCCTTGCATACATTAGGAGGATAATAAATCACTCCATTCACTAACTTGACAGTTTAGATGAACTGGACTAATTTAAAAAAAATAACAGCAAAACACAAACTACCAAATCTGATCCCAATAGTCCTGTCACTATCTTTAATAATTCCCAGCCACAGATTTTCAGGCTCAAATAGTTTTACTGATAAATTCTACCCAATGTATAAGAAAGGAATAGCACCAAAACACCAAATTCTACCTTATTTGTTTTTCTGAGGTATGGGGGACAGGGTTGAATCCAGGGACTCACATATGCACTACAGTTCTCTACCACTGAGCTGCACCCCAACCCATTTTCCTCCTTTTATTTTGACTCAGGGTCTTGCTAAATTATGCAGGCTGCTCCTAACCTCAAACCCACGATCCTCCTACCTCAGCCACCCGAGTTGCTGGGATTATAAGCATGAGCCACCATGCCTGGCTCTTGTACTCAATTTCTGAAGAAACTTTATCAAGAACAAATAACGTCTCAAAAAATAAAGCAACAGGTTCAGTTAGTTCCATTGGTGAATTTTACCAATATCTATGGAAGAGTTCAGTTTAAAATGAATTCAGGTCAATTTTCCATCATCTCTTCTAAAAAATAGAAGAGAGAACACTTCCTAACTTATTTTACCCTGATACAAAACTAGACAAACACAGTATTGATAAAAGAAATTACAGACTAATAACCTCTATATAGGAAAATACAAAATCCTCAATAAAATACTAGCAAATTGAATCCAATAATATGTAAAAAAGAAGCCCACACCAAAATGAACAGTGATTTATCTAGGAATGTGAGGCTAGTTCAACAGTCAAAAATCAGTCAATGTAATCCACTATGTTAACAGGCTAGATGTTCGTATCAATCGATGCAGAAAAAGTATTTGACCAAATTGAATAGTCACTCATAATAAAAATCTAAAACCTGGATACAAAATTGATCAAAAATATCTAAAACTCATTACCTTGAATTAGGCATTGCCGAACATTGACCATATCATGTGTTGTGAATCAATACACTGTTTATTTTGTATGTTTATCTATGTTTCTAGGCTTTAAAGTCATCCTATAATTTAAGAAGTTAAGCATTTGAGATTATTATATAGAACATGCAATACATTTAATTTATGGATACTATAAAAGTTTTGGAATACCTTCAGAATTCAACATATAAGATATAAATTTTTACTTTTACTATTACAATGAAACAGGGAAAGCTTCTTAGAATTAGAATTAGAAAAGCAATTTAAATTAAGGAAGACTGAAATGATGGGAAACTCAGGGAATCAAGGCATTTAAAGAAAGGATGTCTCAGATTGTAGTACAATGTAAATATGGAAATCTTCCTCATAGATTTTAAAATATATTTATTTCAAGTATTATAAAACATCCCATCAATCCAAGATCTTTAAGAAAGTAAGTATAAATTTTGCTTGACAATAAATGTATGCATTTTCCCTGTTCATATACCTACAAAGTAATTCCAAATACTAAAACATGGAATTATTAAAACAAAAAAATTTCAAGGAACGCAGTATAACTTTCAGTAAAAATTTTAACTTGAATTGCCAGCATGAAAAAAGACATTAAAAAAAAAAACACCTTGTATCTCTAGAAATTGTCTGGGAATGTTGTTGTTGTTTGGTGCCCATCGAGTCATGTCTGACTCATAGCGACCATCATAGGGTTTTCAATGGCTGACTGTTTCAGGATTGCCTAGGGAGTGGATTGCCACGACCTTCTCCCATTGTCTGGGAATAAGCATCCTAAAATCCACAAAGCTGTGTCTTTGTTAAGAATTATTAGTCCTGTACAAAAGCATTGGTGATGAAACTGGTATAACATAATGCTTTTCTAGCCGTGTTCATATTATGCAAATTGATACTCTGAATGTTAATGCTCCCTGGATGTGTTTTGCTGATTCATAGAACTTGTACTCTTTTCCCAGTCTTTTCCACCATTCTTATTGGAGTGTCTTACTGTTTTTTTTTTTTAATACACTTGGTATTTTAGAGCAATTTTAAGTTTGCATCAAATAAAAAGAAAGATATAGAGATATCCTAGACACTTCCTGCCCCTCCCAGTGCACAGACTCCCTAATTATCAGCATCTCTCACAAGAGTAGGGGCATTTGTTGCATTTGATGGACCTACACTGGCACATTATTATCACCCAAAAACTATACTCGCATTACAGTTCACTTTTGGAGTTGTGCATTTTATTTGTCGTTGTGGTTGTTAGGTGCTGTCGAGTTGTGTGGGTTTGGACAAATGCATATGGCAGGTATCACTGTTACAGTATCATGAAAAATAGTTTCATTGCCTTAAAAATCCCCTGTGCTATGTGTAATCATCCCCCGTCCCCAATTCCTGATCTTTTTACTATCTCCATAGTTGTGCCTCTTCTAGAATGTCATATATTTGGAACTACATGGTATTTAGACTTTTCAGTATTATAGCACTGGGCTAGCATGCCTGAGGTCCTGGGTTTGATCCTAAGCACAGAAATAAATAAATAAATAAATAAATAAATAAATAAATAAATAAATGTGTTTTTTTAAGAAACAAAAAAATTAAGAATATTCCCATAGATATTCCCTCATGAGCTGATATCTTTGGAAGATGGTGGAAAGAATTAATGCTAGAAGATGAGTCCACAGGGAAAAGAAGTCACCTGTGAATCCTAAGAAGGAATTTGACTCCTTTTCTCCGAGATTCAAGGAAAATAACGTGTGGACAGAATAGAACATCTAACAACAACTACAACATAAAACAGAACAGAAATCAAACCAGTGGTTAGGAATGCCATCTCCTTGTCTCTTCCTCTTTGTTATCTTGCTATCTGCTGTCAAGAGACAATAATCACACCAATTTAGTCAAAAGATCTGAACTAGGCTTTATTAATTAATTAATTTTGCAGAACTTGAGACTTGAACTCAAGTCCTGAAATATACTTTGCAAGTGCTCTATTATGGAGCTGCACTCCCAGCCCAGTGTGAATTTTTTTTTTTAATTGAGTTAGGGTTTCACTAAGTTGCACGGGCTGCCTCCTGCCTCCACCTCCCAAATTGCCCCAATTACAGGCAGGCATGCGCCACCATGCCTGATTTATCTTCAAGCCTAAAACTGAGCAACACTTCCTTCCATTAAAAAAGCGTTTTGATGGGCTGAGCAGAAGAGGTTAGTTTTATAGATAAAGGAGGGCTGAAAATAGCAGAAAAAAAGAACAAAAAGCAGATCAATCACTTCAAAGTTACTTTCCTTATGATGCTCAGACTAGGAGACAAACCATGGAAAAATAATAGACATCAGGCTACTTCCCTGCTACCATTTTTGTGTAAGAATGAAGGCAGAGGGAACCTCATGCTGATTGGAAAATAAGCCTGTTTGGGAAATTTGGCTGCTGTCTCTCTTACCTGGACTTCTCAGAATGAAATGAAATTTTAGCACTGGTGACTCCAGTTTGATTTTTACCTGGTCAGTTGGGACCCAGCATAGGAGCTCAGTCCAAAACAATGGCTTCCTGTAAGGGTAGTTTAACACTCCCCTGAATTTCAGAACCAAAGCTCTAAAACAATTCTGAAACAATGCTGCTTCCAAGATCCACCTCCACATAAAGTTCAACACAGCTTAAACCTAACACATTTTCCTCCTCCCCGCTGCCTTGAGTTTTCTTTGTGGTCGGTGGCAGGGAGGCTTGGAACACTGGAGAAATGCTTGATATTTTTGCCTCCCCTTCTTTTCTCTCTCCTTCCTTTACCAAGCATGGAACAATTATTTCTGTGTCTTTTGTATGAATCCTTTTATTGCCAGCCCCCCTCCCACATGAAAACCTTTAATAATTTCTAATCAGGTCTTCTTACCTTTATTTCTGCTCTTTCCCTAATATTTGCTATATACAGACATTTATCCACCTAAGTGACTACATTTTATGTGTTATCCAGGGACTCCAAAATTTTTGTAGTCCATTGTTCTTAATATAAAGCACCAATCCCTTAGATCAACAGTTAAATTTGCTCCCCACCTACCTGTCACTATTTACCCCATTTCTCACCTGCATAAATCTTCCATGGCTGCTAGATGGGTCCTTTTCTGCCATGTGCAGTCCCATCTCTAGCAGCACAAGCTCCTTTCCATCTTGCTTGTCTAAATTGTATCCTTCTTTCAAGTACTGCTACACAAAGCTTTTTCTGGTTGCTCTATGCTATAGTGACTAATTACACTTGGCCCTCTGTGTCAGGCTCCAAACCCACAGGTTCAGCTACAGATAGGAAATATGCAGAAAAGAATTGCCTCGGTGCCGAACATGTATAGACTTTTTTCTTAGATTATTCCCTAAATTATACAATATAACAAGTTTTTACACAGCATTTAGTTTAAATTAGGAATTATAATCTACAGATATTTAAAGTATATGGGTATGCATGAGTTATATGTAAATACTATACCATTTTATATGAGGAACTTGAGCATCTGAGTATTTTAGTGTCTGCAAAAGGTCCTGGAACCAATTCCACATGGATGCTGAGGGATGACTGTAGTCTTTTCTGAACTTCTGGAGGGTTTATTGTCTATAGCACTAATTTAGTATGTAAAATACTATGCTGCCTTATCTGTGCATAAGTGTTTCTCTCTGTCCAGCAGTACTTGCTAATGGATGTGCAACATGAGTTACTGAGTTTTTTCCCCCCAATCCTGTTGTTCAAAATAGGGATTCAAGAGAGATCTCAATCTATATAAACAACAAATAGATAAGTAGACTACATTATTCCAAATTCCTGAGGTTGATTTGGGATTTTTATATCAACAAATAATTTTTGAGCTAAAAATGAGGTGAGGCACTGTCCTCCTAGATGCTAGAGACAAGACAGTGATGGGACGTTAACCGATTCTGCTTTCAGGAAGCACATATTCTGGCAGCTCCTTGTTAGAGTGCTGCTCTGTAGTCTCTGAAGCCCTAGGTTGGATCCCCAGCACTGCAAAAATGGGAGAAGGACCTGGCAATCCACTCCCAAAGCAATCCTGAAAATAATAAGCGATTGAAAACCACATGAATAGCAGAGAAACACTGACATAGTGCCATTCTGATGTATATAGGGTCAATATGAGTCAGACCTAGGGCTGGGATTTAGCTCAGTTGGTACAGTGTTGCTCTGCAGTCTCTGAGGTCCCAGGTTCACTTCCCAGCATGGCAAGAATGGGAGAAGGACATGGCAATCCCTTCTGAGGCAATCCCGAAACAGTCAGCCATTGAAAACCCTATGAGGGTTGCTATGAGTTGACAGACTCAACAGCACCTAACAACAACAATGAGTCAAACCTGACTTGATGGCCCCTAATAGCAGCAACAATATATTCTGGTAGATGTGTAATAGGGGCCCTAAAAGAAATCAGATTTTCTCCAGGAAATTCCATGCTGGCAGTGAGAACAGGCAGTGAGAACAGGCATCAGAGGAAGAATTTATCTTCCAGGAAAAGATGTCTCACAGTTTTAGTGGCTTATATTGTGGCTAAATCTACATATGCATATTCCCTGGCCTTTGTTTCATTTTTTTCTCTATAAATTATAACACTGCTATAGGCAAAGGGGAGAGACACTGAGATTTTTTTTCTCTCTCTTCACTTCTGGCCATAACTGTAAACAAACCCGTTTTCTTTTCCCAATTCCTGTCTCCCAATTTTTGGGTAGAGCAGGGAGCAATGACAACAGGGGCACAGACAGTTAAGCATCCTCCTGTAGTACTGTGGGATGCATATACGTAGGACAAGCAGAGCTCAGAGAGGAGCAGGTCATACTGGCCTGGGAAGTCAAGAAAGTCATCCAGGGGAAGAGATCCAAGAGCTGGAACAGGAAAGCTGAGTGGGAGTTGCCTAAGCAAAGGACTGTGAATATGCGTAGGAGAGCTAGAACAAGAAAAGCACTACAGGCAGAAGGAACAACATGTGCAAGGTTCTGGGGACAAGGAATGCACTGTTCATTGCCTGGAGCACAGAGTGCAAGACATGGAATAGCAAGAGAGGAGGTTGGAAGGGTAATCAGGGTTTATGATACAACAACAAACTCTTGTAAAGGCAATGATGAGCCTATGAGTGGCTTGAAGAAGGTAGGATGACTCAAATCAGCATAAAGAAATTTTGGCTGCAGTATTATGTTGTGAGGGGAGAGGACACTAGAGGCAGGAAGGTCAGTTATACAGATGATATGGTTATCCAGTAAACAGATGATGGCGTTGACCATAGCAAGGTGGCAGAGATGAAAACAGTGGATAAATTTTAGGTATGCTTAAGAAGTAGAACTGTGGGGGCCGGGCATGGTGGCACACACCAGTAATCCCAGCGGCTTGGGAGGCAGAGGCAGGAGGATCGCAAGTTCAAGACCAGAGGCAGTTTACATAACTTAGCGAGACTCTGTCTCAAATAGTAAAAAACATGGGCTAGGGGTGCAGCTCAGTGGTCCAGCACTTGTAAAGCATGCAAGGGTGAGGCCATGGGTTCAAACCCCAGTACCACACACACACACACAAAAAGAAGAAGTAAACTGTGGCCGGGCATGGAGGCACACATCTATAACCTCAGCACTTTAGGAGGCTGAGGGACGAGGATTGGAAGCTTGAAGGGCTACATAGAAAGACCTTGTTTGAAAAAAACAGAAAACAAAACACAAACAAAATAAAACAAAAAGAAGTAGAACTGTGAAGACAATATGGATGCGAGTAGAGGAAATGAAGTGGACATCAAGCTCATTCATTGAGAAGGAAATCAGGAGAAAAGCAAGTATACAGGGAAAGATAATGAGTTCAATGTCATGTTTACTGTGGCATATTCTACCCAGGTATACCCATTTGGAGATGTCTTGGCAGTTGTGTATATTGGCTTGAACCTGAGCAGAAAAATCTAGGCCAGAGATATAATTTGGGGACTTAACAGAGTAAACGGGGATTAGAACCAATGTAAGGGCAAGACACCAGGGGAACAGGATATGTACACTGAGAAGCTAAAATCAGGCTAAAACACAAAGGGCAAAAATGTTTACATGATAAGCAACAGGACTGCATAAAAAAAGAAAAACCAAAATCTCCAGCAAGTAGGAGGAAATCCACAAAAATACAGTTTTGCCAAAGTTAGTTAACAGTGTTACACGCTGTAAGAGATAGGGCTGGATTTATTGGTGAGGTTTTTGTTTTCATTTTGGTGTGAATAATACAGGGTAGCAATTATCAAGTTTTTTGGTCATACAGACTGTTGAGGATCTGAAAAAGTTTTTGATTATGTGGTTCTATTTATTACTTAATCAACCAGAAATTAAGAAGGAAAAATTTAAGTGTATGTATTAATTCACTTAAAACAATAATTAATCCATTAATAGTTAACAGAAATGTTTATGAAAATAGCTACTTTAATATGTGTGTTACAGAACCAAGCACATTATGAAAATAACTACCTTAAAACAACACCAAATGAGAAGAGTGGCACTGTTTTGCATTTTGGTGAATCTATTTAATATCTGGGTGAATAGAAAATAGCAGAATTATTGTAGTGGTTTTTCATTCTGTTTTGCTGTCAAATGTTATGTAGCCTCTGGAAAAGTCCATTGTGTTAGCATGAAAGAATAGCTTAGAAAGGTAAAAAACATCTTGAATAATCACACAGTTTGATCTTGTTAACTCTGTGAAAGATTCTCATGGATTTCTAGGAATCTAGAGACTTTTAGAGTGGATGACCCAAAGAAGGAGAACTTGAAAATACTATGAACTCCTAAATAAAGTCTTGGTGCCATAGCCAAAAGTAGGCTATGGACAGACTGGATTGAGTTTTCAAGGGCGATTTTATGAGCGGCTGAGGTTATTTTACTGACATCATTCTCCAGGATTAGGAATGGACTCTAGAATACTCACTCATTAATTCAATATATATTTATTTACCACTTATTACATGCCAGGAAGGGCTGGGATTTAGCTCAGTTGGTAGACCACCGCTCTGCAGTCTCTGAGGTCCCAAGTTTGATTCCCAACACCGCAAAAATGGGAGAAGTTTGTGGCAATCCATTCCGGAGGCAATCCAGAAACAATCAGCCATTGAAAACCCTATGAGGGTCGCTATGAGTGGGACACCACTCCGAGGGCACCTAAGAACAACAACAACAACATGCCAGGAAGTACTTGAGGCACTGAGGATATACCAGCAAACAAAACAAACAAAACCCTTGCCCCCAGACTTCTCCTTGGGGAAGACTAGTGAACCAATAAAGCAGTAAAACATACAGTATTTTAGAGGATGGTGTTATGCAGAAAAACAATGCAGAGAGTTATAGAAAATGCTGGAGGAATTTGTAAACTTTAGTATGGACAAGGAGGAAAATTAAGAAGGCAACTTTTGAGCAAAGACCTGAAGGAGATGAAGGAACCATTCGGATATCTGATGAAAGAGCTTTGCAAAGTATTTAATTCCTAAACGTATCCTAAATTTTACTTACATGTATTCTTTAATCAAATATCTGTTACATATGAATTAGCTGCAAGTATAAGGAAATAAGACACAAAAATTAAAGTTTATTGAGTGCCTGCCATGTACCAGGCACTTTGCTAGGTAATTTATTATGAGGTTTCATAACTTCACAAAGATTTACAGTTTAGTTAAGGAGACAAGGTATAAGCATACAATTTTTGCAATCGTGATGTAGCACTTCTTAGGAGCAGGAATAGTTGCTTTGAATTTGCGCCCAAGATTTATATGCATGGGATCTACCTGGAGTCCTTTCACGATGAATTAACATGTGAAGGATACTCTTTAACAGATGGTAAGCTAGCAAGTTAGTATCTGTTCACATCTTTTATACAGCACTTTAGTTAATTCAGTTTTCCTAACAATTCTAAGACGAAGCATTATTCTAAGAACAATTACTGAGGAGGCTCGGTAATATGACAAGACAGTTATATGGTAGCGTTGAACTATATTTACGATAATGTGTTTCAAAGTGCAATGCTTTGCCTTCCGCAATACAGCTGTCACCAGCAGCTGCTGAAATAAAAGAGCTTCATAAGCACTCCCCCGAGTCAGTTGTCTCCTAATTACGCAACCGGAAGGAAGGTTGGGTTAGGGTTGGGGAGGAGCTGGAGCCTCGAAAAAGGTGGACCGACACACTCGCGGCTCTCCGCATCTGCGCGTGCGCAAGGGAGGAACACCCTCTCCCCGACAGACTGCTGGGATTCTGGGCGTGCGCAAACGCAGAGCTTCCTCAAGGCGGAACTGGGGCGTCCTGGGCTTGGGCAACTTAAACACCCGGTGGTAAAAGAAGGTGGCAGCCGGGAAGCGGTGCGCATGCGCGGGCAGCTCTAGCTGGTGAAGGGTTGAGGTAGAGCGGGGCGGCTGGCTGGGCTCGGAGCGGAGTCAGGATGGACGAAGACGTGTTGACCACTCTGAAGATCCTCATCATCGGCGAGAGTGGGGTGGGCAAGTCCAGGTGAGGCGGGGGGGCGGCGGGCCGCTCTCTGCCACGGTGGCCGCTGTCTTCTGGGCTGCGACGGGGACGGTAAACGGCGGCGGCCGGACGCTGGCCGCACCCGGCGGGCTCGGCTTGCGCCTTCCTCGGCCTTGGCCGCGCGCTCCGCCGGCCCTGCTCCCCGCGCCCCCTGGCTCCCGGCCTCCCCGGGCCCAGGTTCCCTGGACAGCTGTCCGGAGGGCCGCCGCTCGACCGGCCGGTTTGCTGTCCGACCCCGGGGCGGGGCGGGCGGGCCGGCTGGGGCCCGAGTCCCTCGGGGGCGACGCCTCGCCGCGGGCCCCTCGGGGTTCGGGCTGCCTGGCACCCCGGGAGTTGGAGTTGTAACTTTGTCACTTCGGGGATTTCTGTCGGGCTGTCTCTAAATATGCGATGTCCTACCCAGGAAGTTTCCTGACGCCTTAGGTCACACTTGGGCCGGCCTTGTTTTGGCGCAGCCTGTTGTCACGTCTTTTACTTTTTTTTTATTAGTCATCTGTGAAGGAACTCATTGGTCTTGTGACTGCTTGAAAAAATTGGCTTTAGCGTTAAGGTGTGAGTGCTGAAGCTGTGGGGCACCTTTGAAAATAAAGCGAGATCGTTCCCTCTATTGCCACATCATGTGGAGATCAAAGAAAAAATTAGCATTGTTTTGTTTTTTTGACTCCTTTTTTGGGTGGAAAATGCTGTCGACAGAAGTGAGAGTTGAGTGTTAAGGAAGACGTGGATCTAGGTGGATGTTGCCAGGTTATGATTTCATCCAGATCTTTGAACAACAAAGTTTCCCAGGTGAAGTCATCTTTGTCATCCGATTTTGAGTAGGTTATATTCTAGGTCTTCTAGATCTTTAAAGGCTGTTTAAACTCCTGGGGCGGTAAGCACTTTCATATTTGACTCTACCTCCTGATACATGTATTTTTCAAATTAATTAATTAATTTATTTATTTATTTATTTATTATTTTGCGGTACTGAGGGGCTGAATCCAGGGCCTCACACATACTTTGCAAGCGCTCTACCACTGAGCTGCACCTTCAGCCCCTTTAAATGTTTTTTATCTTGAGACTAGATCTCCCAAAATTATGCAGGTGGCCTCTGGCCTTGAATTCTGCAATCCTCCTGCTTCCACCTCCGCAGTGGCAGAGATTACAGAGGGTAACAGATGTGCACCTCTGCACCACGCTCAAATAATTTCTTAAGTCGGTTCACGAAGCTTTACTTCGTTAGGTACTTCAGGATTTGCAAGCTTATTATATAGTTTAAATTTTTTATTCATATTTCAGGTTTGACAGTGCATTTTCATAGTTTTTCCTCATTTAATGAGATGTAGTTTGAAGGTTTGGGGGTTATCTTCTTTTCTTGTGGTGTGGGAGATTGAACCCAGGGCCTTGGACATTCTAGGCAAGCACTCTTAACTATTGACCTACATCCCCAGCCCTTGGGCTCTCTTTGTATACTGTAGTGAGAGATTTACACATACCAAGGAATAGATTAATGAAACATGTGGGTATCAAAATAGTATGGTGTGTGTGTGTGTGTGTGTGTGTGTGTGTGTGTATGTGTGTGTGTGTGTGTGTGTGTGTTAAAGTGGAGAATAAAAACATTTGTGATCACTATTTTTGTACATATTTGAATGTTGGAAATTAGTTAACATAGGAAGCATTGCCTTACTAGCCTCATGGTCTTTCTTTTCTTGTCTTTTCCTTGAGATAGGACCCTCATTTAAGTTAAGGCATATGAGATTGCTGGGGTTTTTTGTTTGTTTGTTTGTTTTGTTTTTTAGTCTTTGGGATAGAGTCTCAAAATGTATCCCAGCCTAGGCTCAAACTTGAAATCCTCCTGCTTCAGCCTTCCCAGTGCTGAGATTACAGGTCTGCCCCACCGTACATGGTTTAGAGATTGATGTTTATGAAATGAAGAATAATGAGTTGTTATTTCAACCCTATACATAGTTTGTTGAACCTTTAATGTATTGAATGGATGATGAATTAAGGTATGCTAAAAGGTTCTTGGCTGGGATTTAGCTCAGTTGGTAGAGAGCTGCTCTGCAGTCTCTGAGGTCCCAGGTTCGGTTCCCAGCACTGCAAAAACAGAAGAAGGATGTGGCAATCCACTCCCAAGGCAATCCCAAAACAATCAGCCATTGAAAAATCCTGAGGGTCGCTGTGAGTTGGACATCACTCTATCGCACCTAACAACAACAAAAAGTTCCTGAAGAGAAGCTAGAGGTACAGTGAACTTGAATACATAATGGAACACAAAATGGAAGTGCTTCTTTTAGAATAGGTTCTCTTAAGTGGATTTATTCATCTGTTCATTTCCCTAGACAATTTTATTTGAGCTTCATGTGCTTTAAACTTTTTCTCAATACTTAATGATGACTTATGAACTGCTCACTGCAAAATTTTAACAATTTTTCAGAAAAGGATTGCATCAAGGGAGATAATTGCCTTATTTTTCTAGCTAGATACATATTATTGGTCTCTGTGATGTGCTGTGGAAAACAACCTTGAACATTTACCCTGGATACGATAAGTCTAAATGTAAATGGCTCCACTATAGTAGAGGCCTATTCCTTTTAAGGCAAGTTACTACAAGAACATTTGTCATAGTATCTTCTTCAAGGGTTTTAAGCAGTAGTTTTTGTTCTTTAGGGAGCTAGAGCAAGTGAAAGTGAGCTGACATCTGTGTTGTTGAAGAATTATTGCACAACAAAGGATATCTTAATCCAAATTAGCAGATTTCTTTCCAGTTTATTTCATACCATTGGAGTGCACAGTTTGTGTTAGCAGCCATGAGGTAGGATTATAAAACTGGTGCTGCTGCTTGTGTAACCTTGTGTGTGGTACTTGAACAGTGTAGGCCTTCATTAGAAAAGTGGGGGAGCTGGAATAGAAACCTCTCAAACACTGTCTTATGTTTAAATGTACAGCTGATTCTGTGGCCAGGTGGTAAAATAAAAATGTAGCAAAGCATGTGGAGACTGGGAGGGATTATAGAACCTTCTGTTATCTAAGTCTCTATCCCTTCTATACCCCTTCCATTCCTTCCATTCTTTTAGATGAATTTCCCTTGTAGGGTAAGAAATACAGATTAGCTGTAATAACGCTGTTTATTAAAAATTTGGTTTTATCTAAGTGGCATTTGTCGTTCTGTATGGACAGCATTTTCCTCTTTTAACTTTGAAAATGTGAAGCCTTCAGTATGCAATATATGAACAGTCACTCTCTCCCTAGAAAAATTCCTACCTAGAGTTTAGAATACATTTTGGGTTACCAGTGTACCTCTGGCTAAGATCTTATACTCAGAATTTATATTAAAATATGTTTCTTTGCACTATTTCAATTTCCTATCTTTCCTGGCAAAGTACCATTAATGACAAGGTCTGTTGTAAGGATTAGAAATCATGGAAGAGAAATCCCTGGTTCAGTGACTGTCACATTGTCATTATGTTCAATAAATAATAGTCCCTACTGTTACTACTTGTATTATGGTATTATTATTACTACTATACCAGGTTATGTCAACCTGTGTTTTTGAAGTGATGTTTTGTGTGGTGACCAAGTATACATATGTATCTTTTCCTTTCTTAAATTATTGGTAACTGAGTGCCTTGGGAGAGAAGAAAATTTTTATAAGTAATTGTTAAGCATCTTTTTAGTGCTATCAATTAACTCATGCTGGAAGTAAATAAGAAATTAGAGTTCAGATGTTAAATAGAAAAATCTGGAATTTTACTTGTGTTTTACTTTGATTCTGTGGTGCCTGTCTTACGGCAAACACAAGAAAACAAAATTAAGAAAGGGAGAGGTAATCCTTTAAATATAATTAATAACACTGGATTTGGAAACTACCAGGAAGCCATTATATTTTGCCAAGCACTCTGAGGACAAAACATATTTCTAGCAGGAATAATCACAACCTATAGAAATATTCATAAAATTTCTCTAATTTAGACATCTTGTTTTCTTTTTTTTATGTAAACAAGTCAATAGAATAGTCTTTTAGGAGTTAGTATGAAGGAAAATTGATTAATTTTGTAAGCTTCTGGTTTTAACAGAGCTTAGATTTTCTTCTTGAAGAGCTTCTAATAATTGGTACATCTGTCTGCTGTTAAGTAAAATAATGCTGAGAGGCATAAAATCTTAGAATACCCTTGTAATCTGGTGTCTTTTAGTTTCATCCTTTTCTCTAATTTCTTTTCCATTTCCAAGTGTAGTCCTTCTCTTCCTCTCACCATAACTATGGCGTTTATTACCTGTTGGTTTCCCTCCACTTTTTGGTGGCATTAACTTTTCAAAACATACAACAGTTCTTGTCATTTCTTTCTTTAAAAGCCTTCATTAACTCCCGATTGCCTACTTGGTTGCAAACATACTACCTAGCATAAGTGAGTTTATGTATTCCAAGAGACTCTTTTTCTCCTTTCATCCATGTCAACCTAATGTGTTGCCAGTATTTTTTTTTTTCTTTCCAGAAGGGCATACAAGTACAGATTTAAACAACAACAACAAGAACAACAAAAACAAAATCACCTAGTCACACTTGGAGGAATTGTGTCAGGGAACATGGGACATATATTTATTAGTAGAATGCTTTGCTCTTAGAATTTCTAAATTCTTTCCCATAATTTAATGCTGCATATACCCTACACTGAGACAGTATTCCTGGGGGCTGACTTATATCAGCTCTTCTTATCTACATGTAGTAATGTGTGACAAAGTATACTAACCATGAACATATTTGTCATGTGATTTGAAACAAAAGTTAAATTTCTAACCTATGTTGTTAATTCTCTTTTAGCCTGCTGTTGAGGTTCACAGATGATACTTTTGATCCAGAACTTGCAGCAACAATAGGTAAGCCTAAATTTAAAAATTTGAAGTGCCACGAATTTTCTTACCATTGGGCTATTTTGTCAAAATGCTCCTGCCCTCTTCTCACGACCCCACAACTACCCTGTCTGTTGAAATCTTTCTTGTCTTTTAGGACTTAACTTTGGTATCATTAAATCTTAAATGTTTTCTAGAACTCACTTAGCAAGGACTTCCTTATTTGTTTCAGGGTACTTTGTTAATACCACTAGTGCAATTTATCTGTATGTACATTTCTTTCTTGTACTGTGGACTGTCTTGTATTTTGAAGCATATGACAGTAATTTGCATATTTATTGTGCGCTAGACACTGTCCTAAGATGTGGGGCTATAAAGACAAATAATACAAACTTGGTTTCTATCATGGAGCTAAAAATAGAATGTGTTAAATTTGTACTTTTAACATTTGCTACAGTATTTTGGCATGTATGCTGAACACACACACATATTATTGATATTAGTTATTAAAGATTGTTAGCAATGAGACCCAAATTCTTTTCAAAAATAAAATTTGGATTGGTGGTTTCTCATACTAACATATTAGAATACATGAGGAGATACTGGTAAATATTTTGGTATCTCATGTTTTGGGAGTAGACAACAATATAAAGGTGTTAAGAGAAATGATATAATTGAAAGATAGCAGAGCTGAGTTGAACTGAGTTAGAGCCTTGGTTCTGTCTTAGACCAGGTGTGATCTTGAGCAAGTTATATGACTTCATTGTCTTCATCTGTAAATTGAAAGGTTTGCAGGAGAGAGAATACAGTTCTCTTCCAATTCTAAAATTTCATGATCTGCTGACTAGAGTATAGTAAAGATGATTTAGAATTATTACTAGGGGAAATAAGAGGTTTCTCATATCTGACTTTGTTTTTACTTATTATGGAATAATGACAACTGAGAGATAAGTTGTAAAAATAGCAGAGAATTCTTATATGTCCTGCTCAAATTTTCCAAATATTTATATTTATTACGCTTACTTTATCATTCTTATACTACATGCACATAGAGAATTCTTCATTTTTAATGATTTTTGAGAATAAATAGCAGACATGATGTTTTAGCATCTAAATACTTTGATGTGCATTTCCTAAATGAACTTGGATGTGATTCCACTATCTATGGATAAATTTCATCAGTTGTCCTATTAGTATGCTATGTAACAAAAGAAAAAGTTATTTCTGGTCTAGGATCCTCTTCAGTGTCAAATATTAAGTTTAGTTGTCATTTCTCTTCACACTGTTGATCTCTTCACTTTTCAGTCTGTCTTTGTCTTTCCATGGCTTACACAGTTTTGAAGAGTACACACCAGTTATTTTGTAGAATGTCCTTCAGTTTGTGCTCATCTAGTACGTTCTATAGTTAGATTAAGTTACATATTTTTGGCAGGAATTCTACAAAAATGCTTATCAGAGCATTTCGGTAGGGAGGCCCATGGTGTCTGCTTGATATAATACTGTTGAGCCCTTGATCACATAAGATAATTAATGCCAGGTTCCTCCACTCTGAGACTATTCTTTTTCCATTTGTAACTAGTAGATTTCTTATGGACAGATACTTTGAAGCTATATAGATATCCTGGTTCTTACTATAATTGTTGTGCTCTTTTCTAAAGCATCCATTGATAATTCTTGCCTGCAATAAATTGTAAGGACATCCTACCTGTAGTTATCAAATGATTTTTCAGATGCCCATGTTCTGACTACATTATGTGCAATTCTGTAAGAAGAGCTGCTCTTTGTCTATTTCTGTTAATATGAACTCATAATGTCTCTAAGTTTTTGATAAATCAGGCATTTTTATCTTTTGCATAACACTGATATTGATAGATTTATTCGTGTGTGTCATGAGAAAGGGAATCATCTATGACCGTAGTAATTCAAAACCCATTTTAATTTGGTCTTGGCATGTTATTTGCTCCTTTAAATCATTACTTACTAGTAAAACTTATTTTGTTCAGAGCATGCCTGGTAATAGATACTGAGAAGAGGAATAGTAACTGGCAGGAGAATAAACTTGCTCAGAGTTCAAATTTTACTGAAGGAATGAGCTTATGGATAATACAAAAATATCTTCATTTCAATCTCAACTAACATCTAATATCATGGGTTATCCTTATTAGTAAAAAGACTTTGCTTTCTGCCAAAATGCTAATGAGATTATATATAATTTGTTACTCAAATGGGGCCTGGGTCTTGATTATATTTTTTAAAATATCTTTTACTTTTAGGCATCAGATTAGTTTTTGCTTTTGATTATATCCAATACACATGTGCATTTTAAAAATAAAAATCAACTCAATTGTTAATGACCTTGTAAAAGTTAGTATTTTCTAGAAAATTAATGTTTTACCTCGCAGTAAAATAGTAAGGGAAGCACATCTTTATTTTTCAGTAATATAGTGAGACACTTTTCCTGTATAAAAAAACTGCTGGATTTTGTGTTTGATGATTGTACTGTAAGGAATGTAAGCATTTTCTTTGTTTTCTGGAAACTATAATAACAAAGAGAGGGAAAAACTAGAACACAAACCCAGTATTCCACTAAACTAGAAGATAGTTAAAACCCCAAGCCATGAAGTAGGTGGAATCACCATGGAAAGCAGTGTGGAAAGAAGTAGAGAGGACATCATGACTGTAGTGCTCAGAGCCAGCAATAAGGGCTTCCTGAGGCTGAAGCCCCACTGAGATAAAAAACCTAAGTCCCTTGTTTACTAAGAAATTGGGGAGATGAAGCCAAAGAGTCCCACCAGCAAACCATTTCTGCTGGTGGTGCTCTATCTCTATAGCAGTGGGAAAGGAGATGACTTTGCATTGTGATAAAACCTCCAGAATGCGTATCTCCCTTGGCTGTTGAGAAGAAAGACACTTAACTGTCTAAACTAACAAATATTTTGAGTAAAGAACTCATTACTTTAACAACCTTTGGAACAGTTTCACAGACTCAATCCTGGACTTGGCAACAGAGTTAATCTTGAATTGAAATGTGAAATTTTATAATACATATTCTCTAGTTTTTCTTTCAGTTAATATTTTTGACTTGTTATATTCCTAGAATGAATTGAAAGTGATCTTTTTAAAATTACTATACATTTAAATGGAATTTTTGATAGTACTTTGAATTTAACATAATGTATTATTATAACAAGTATTTGTTGTTGTTGTTGTTAGGTGCCGTCGAGTCGGTATCCAACTCATAGTGACCCTCTGTACAACAGGGGAAACACTATTATCAGTGCTTCTCTGCTGTTCATAGGGTTTTCAATGGCGGATTGATTTTTGGGAGGGGGTTGCCAGGTCCTTCTCCCAAGCCTACAGCTTCTGGTGTTCCCAGGCGGTCTCCCATCCAGGTACTAACCAGGCCCGACCCTGCTTAGCTTCCGAGATCTGATGGGATCGGATGCCATAGGGCTACAGCTACAGGCATAACAAGTATATGATCATATAATCACCACCACAGTCAGAATACCACAGTTCTATGATCCCAGAAAACTACCTAGTGCTCTCGACTTTTAGTCACACTTTTCACTTACCTCTACTCCTTGGTATCAATGGTAGAAAAGGACTCTAGTTTTTGAGAATATCATATAAATGGAATCATAGTATGTAACTTTTTGAGATTGAGATTGAGATTGAGATTTTGAGATTGATTTCTTTTACTTAGCCCAATGCCTTTGAGCTTCATCTGGATTGTTGTAAATCATCTATTCCTTTTTTATAGCTGAATTGAATTCTATTGTAAAGATGTACCACAGCTGGTTTATCCATTCACAGATTGTAGAAAATTTTGAGTTCTTTCCTGGTTTTGGTGACTGAATAGACCTATTATAAACGTTCAGGTATGATATTTTTAATGGATTTTTTTTCAGTATTAAGGGTTAAACCCAGGGCCTCACACATGCTAGGCAAGTGTTCTACCACTGAGCTGCACCCCAAGCCCCTTTTAAAATTTTATTTGTTATTTTGAGATGGCTTTCGCTACATTGCACAGGCTGCCTCTGGCCTCGAATTCATGATCCTCTTGTCTTAGCCTCCCAAGTCCCTGGAATTACAGGCAGTAGCCATGGTACCAGCACTATTTTGTATGAATGTTAAATTTTATTTCTCTGTAGTCAGATCCAGTAGCAGAATTCTGAGTTGAATGGTAAATGCATATTTAGCCATGGAAAAAGAGTTTGGCCATATTTTTATAAAGTGGCTATATCATTTTATATTTAGTATGAGCAGCTTTTACATTTTTAACCATTTGAATTAGGTATGTGTTGTTATCTATCTCATTGTGCTTTCTTTAATGACTAAAGGGCTGGGTTTAGCTCACATGGTAGAGTGCTGCTCTGTAGTCTGAGGCTCTGGGTTCGATCCACAGCACCACAGAAGTGGGAGAAGGATGTGGCAATCCACTCTTTAAGCAATCCCGAAACAGCCATTGAAAACCCTATAATGGTCACTATGAGTTGGATTCTACTTGACAGCACCTAACAACAACAATAATAACTAAAGATATTGAATATTATTTTATGCTCTTATTTGCTGTTCTATCCATATATTTGGGGCTAGGGTTTAGCTCAGTTGGTAGAGTGCTGCTCTGTGCACTCTGAGGCCCTGGGTTTGATCTCCAGCACCTCAAAAATGGGAGAAGCACCTGGCAGTCCACTCCCAAAACCCCATGAAACCATTGAAAACCCCATGAATAGCAGAGAAGCACTGACATAGTGCCGGGCATGGCACACTATCGGAGAGTGTTTCATTCTGTTGTATATAGGGTCTCTGTGAGTTGGACCTGACTCAGTGGCACCTAACAACAAATCCATATATTTATTTATGTGTGTGAAGTGTCTGAGTATTTTGTTAATTTTTTAGTTGGGTGTATTGTTTTCTTATTGTTGAACTTTCCAAATTCTTTGTTTGCTTGTGACAGGGTCTTATTATGGAGTCCAGGCGGAACCCACTGTACAGCCTAGACTGGCCTCAAACTTGTGATCTTCCTGCCTCCTCCTTTATTTATTGTAGATGCAGGTCCTTTATTAGATGATATATGCTTTACAAATATTTTCCTCACAATCTTTGGCTTCTCTTCATGATTTTACTAGTATATATTTAAATGTACAAGTTTTTTATTTCAGTGAAATTCACTTTACTAACTTCTCCATTTATGGATAATGATTTCTGTGTTGTATCTTTTGCTAACAGGTTGCAGTGATTTTCCTCTGTTTTGTTTTAAAAATTTTATTTGTTGTTGTTGTTGTTAGGTGCTGTCGAGTTGGTATCCAACTCATAGTGACCCTCATAGGGTTTTCAATGGCTGACTTTTTCGGGATTGCCTTAGGGAGTGGATTGCCAGGCCCTTCTCCCATTTTTGCGGTGCTGGAAATTGAACTCGGGATCTCAGAGACTGCAGCACAGCACTCTACCAACTGAGCTAAATCCCAGCCCCCCAAATTTTATGATTTTCCAAATTACATTAAGTATAATTTTTAAATTAATTTTTAAATACAGTGTAAGATATGGGTTGGTTCTTTTCCTTTCTTTCTCTTTTTTTGCATATGGATATCCAGTTGTTCCAACACTATCATTTGAAAAGGCCATCTTTTCCACACTGAATAGCTTTTGCATCTCTGTAAAAATGTCAGTTGTCCTTAGATGTGTGGCTGTATTTCTGGACTCCATTCTATTCAATTTATCTATTTGTCTTTATGTCAATACCTCTCTTTCTATTTTTTACATTTATAATAAGTCTAAAAATAAGATCTCAATCCAGCAACTTTGTTTTTTTCCAAAGTTGTTTGGGCTGTGTTGATCCCTTTGCATTCCAGTGGACTTTGGTATTAACTTGTTGATTTAAAAGTAAAGGCCTGTTGGGATTTTGATAGGGATTGTGTTGAATCTGCAGATAGTTTGGGAATTGACCTATTAACAATATTGATTTTATAAGCTGGACGTGGTGGCAGGCCTCTGTAATCTAGTATGTGGGAGGCTGAGGCAGGAAGATGGTAAGTTTGAGGTCAGCCTGGGCTACATAAAGAGCTTAAGGCCAATCTGGCCTACACAGCAGGGACCTTTCTTTAAGAAAAATCTCATGACCATTGAACAGGTTATATCTCTCCATTAGTTTGTTGTTATTGTGAGCTGCTGTCAGTCGGATCTGACTCATGGTGACCCTCATAGGGTCTTTAGTGGCTGATTGTTTTGAGATTGTTCCTCCCATTTTTGCAGTGCTGGGAATCCAACCCGGGTCCTCAGAAAGTGTGGAGAAGCATCTACCAACTGAGCTAAAGCCCAGCGCCTATTCATTTAGGCCTTTAAAATTTCCTCTCAGAATTTTTTGTAATTTTCATTGTACAGCTCTTTCAAAACTTTTGTTAGATTTAACGCTTAAGTATTCCATAGATTTACATTCTAAATGGCATTCATTTTTTTTTTTTTTCATGTTCAACCTTGCTAAGCTTGCTTATAAGTTGTAGGATTTTTTTTTTTTTTTTTAACATTGTTCCTTTCCAATCTTCATGTCCTTTATTTCTTATCTTACTGCCCTGGCTAAAAATCTCTAGTACTATACAATGTTAAGTAGACGTGATGAAGGTTTATATCCTTATTTTATAGCTAATATTAAGGGAAAACATTTGTCTATTTTACCATTAATTATGATATAAATGTATGCTTTTCATAGATGCCCTTTACCAGGTTGAGGCTGTTCCCTCTTACTAGATTACTGAGAAGTTTTATCAGGAATGCCTGTTGGATTTTGTCAAATGTGTTTTCTGTATCTGCTGAGATGATCATATGTTACTTCTTTTTTATTATAATCTGTTGTTATTGTTGTTAGGTGCCGTGGAGTCGGTATCTGACTCATAGCGACCCTCATAGGGTTTTCAATGGCTGAGTGCTTCGGGATTGCCTTGGGAGCGGATTGCCAGGCCCTTCTCCCATTTTTTCGGTGCTGGGAATTGAACTAGGGGCCTCAGAGACTACAGTGCAGCGCTCTACCCACTGAGCTAAATCCCAGCCCCTTATTATAATCTAGTGAAGTGCATATTGTTTTTTGTTTTTTGTTTTTCCCAATGGTAAACCAACCATTTCCATTTCTGGGATAAACCCCATTTGGTCATGACATGTTCTGTTACACATTTTTTGATTTATTACATAAAATTTTGTTTAGGGTTTTTGTTTGTATTCATGAAAGATATTGTTAAGTTTTCTTTAGCTGATGGCTTTGCTTCTGATAATACAGACCTTAAAGGAGGATTAAGGGAGTGTTCATATTTCTTCAGTTTCCTGGAAGAGTTTGTTTAGAATAGATTATTATTTAAATGTTAACTAAAATTCAGTTGAGCACTGGGAGGTTATTTTTTATGGGTAGGTTTTTAACTACAAATTCAGTGGGTTTTTTTTTTTTGTTCTTGTTTGTTTGTTTGTTTTAATAATTGGAAGATTGAACCCAGCCCTTGCACTCTCTGGGCATGTGTTCCACCACTAAGTTGTGCCACTAGTCCCTTCTCTTACTTTTTAAGATGGTCTTGTTAAGATTGGCAGGCCACCTCAGGCCTTAACTCATGATCCTCCTGCCTCAGCCTCTTCAGTCCTTGGAATTACAGGCATGTGCCACAGAGTCTAGCTAATTCATTTTCATTAATAGGTACAGGATCCTCTAGGTTATTTATTTATTTGTCTGTTGATTTACTTATTTATTTTGCAGTACTGAGGATCAAATAGATTTATTTTTTATTGTGATAAAATATATATAACATAAACTTTAACCATTTTAACCCCTTTTAACATATAAATTCACCGGCATTGAGTGTATTCACATTGTTATAAACCATTAACACTATCCATTACTAGAACTTTTCACCACTCTAAACAGAAACTCTGAACCAGTAAATAGTAATTCCACACTACATTTTCTCCTCAGCTCTTTTTTTTTCAGCAAAAAGTATATTGTATTTATTAAACAAATGTAATCCCTCATTTGAGAGATACATGATTATTGAATGTAGTGAAAAGAAATTATGCAATTTGACACTCTGATTCCATGTTCAATAGTCTTCTAAATTATTGTCACTTTTTAATGAATATTAACACTTAAGTCAATAAAATTAATCTATGTATTCTTGCATTCACCCTACCAGGTTGTTTATTGAACCAGTATTACTGACTAGAAACACAGAAGTTGAAAAATACATGTCTTTGATTACATCATGATGCTTTATCCCCCAAACAATTATTTCTTTTTTTTATTAGAAATTTTTAATGTACATCATGTGATTCATTTTGACATGCTTTTCATTGTGACAATTTTCATATATGCAATTTGATAAACATAAACATTATTCATATAGGTTACCCCTTACCCTCCTCTATGTTTCCCCCCCTTCCCATCTAAGTTTCCCATCCAAGTCTTCTCTATCTTTTACTATGTAGTATTTTTCTATATGTCCTTGGGTTCCATTTCTGTTTAAGATAGAAACTTTTCCTGTAGTGGTCTTTGTTTTTATCTTGTTAGAACAATTACATGCGATTTCTAGTCCATTTATATTGATCTCATTCTTATCTTCCTTACCCCCTTTTATTATGATCTGACCTTTGAGTAGGATTTTTCCTTCTTGTAATTTTGAATCAGCTTCCTCATATGAGTGAGTGTTGTTTCTCTTTCTGAGCTTGTGTTCGTTCACTTAAAATAATTTTCTCTAATTCCATCCATTTTGCTGCGAATGACCCTATTTCATTTTTCTTGATTGCTGAATAGTATTCCATTGTGTATATATACCATAGTTTTTTTATCCATTCTTCGGTTGAAGGGCACTTTGGTTGCTTCCTTATCTTTGCTATTGTGAAAAGCGCTGCATTGAACGTGGAGATGCAGGTGTC